>JAZHYW010035300.1:0-81782 GCA_037355805.1 Ixodes ricinus
TTCACTTTGGTAAAGAAGGAAGAGCAGCGGAGCTGTAGCTTCTGTTCTCGGCGGTGGCTTTCCAGGCGAGTGATCTGCTCTTCTTTCGCAAAGAATCTGAAGCTCTCGACGCACGCGGCGACTGCGGACCCATTCGCGCTGCAGCGTCACGTCAGCCGCTCCTCCCGCACCCAGTCTTCTTTCCCCAGAGAAAGGCACACTGCCGACCCATCGCGAGTCCAAACCAAATCTGATAAGAGCGTAGGAAACAGCGCGCAAACACACTAGGACAAAGAAGAAACACACGTGACGTGCGCTGCGCTCGTCACATGCCTTTCTTCTTCGTCCTCGTCTGTTCTACGCACTGCTTCCTACGATGAATTCCCACCAACTCGCCCAACTATCCATTCTTCTATGATAGCTGGAAAGATTGCCGCCATCTATGAGCGACGGCGGCAACCAGCCTGGTTGCCGCCGTCGCTTATAGATGGCGGTAGCTGCCTAGAAGGTTTGTGTCGACATTTCTTTGGTACCGGACACGATCCCGGGGAACCTAGCCCTTAACAGCTCCGCTGTAAAAAGAAGCTGGAGTTGCTGCCTACCACGGATTCAGCGAATGCGTATAAAGCTAATGCGCCACCAGTTCAACCTTTGGCACGTACCTGGTAGACTTTTGCCACTGCGCACATGCTTTCAGTGCGCTTGTGACGTCCAGTCTTCAACGGTGTTCTTCATCGTTATTTTTGCTAGCGAGATATTTAAAGGTCTTCCGCCTCCCCTCGCTGACCGGCTGGACGGGGATTCGTCGACAACAAGCTGAGAGACGAAGAACGTTCTCTCGTCGTCTGCTACCGCCGAGAAGGATGGCCAGACAAGAGGAAGCTGCCTCCCAACGTGGTGCCGTATTGGAAAGAGAGGGGAAGGTTGACAGTCTCCTGGGGCCTTATAATTCCTACTGCTCTGCGTAGCAACGTCCTGGCCCTTCTGCACGACAGCCATCAGGGACTTCGCCGCTGTAAGGAGAGAGCCAGAGAAAGCGTCTGGTGGCCCAACTGCAACAGCCACATCGAAAATCTGGTCACCGGCTGCGACAAGTGTGCAAAAACAATTGTTGTACACTCGGAGCCCTTGATGTCAACGCCTAAACCGGATCGGCCAGAGCAACGCCTAGCCATTGACTTGTTTCAGCTGAAATGTTGCGATTATGTTCTCGTGGTGGACTATTACTCTCGATTTCCAGAAGTCGTCTCCTTCAGCTCTACGTCAGCCTCAGCGGTTATCACGGTCGTCACTCAAGAGCTGCTTTTCCCGCCATGGGATACCAGACGTTGTGCAGACAGACAATGGTCCGCAGTTTGCTTCTTAGGAATTCGCAAACTTTGCTCTGTCGTACGGTTTTGAGCATGAGACAAGCGGCCCTTGGTACCTGCAGAGTAATGGTGCAGTAGAGTGCATGGTGCACACGGTGAAGTATCTTTTGTACAAGTCTAAAGACCCGTACCTAGTGCATCTCACCTACCGGGACACTCCGGGCGTCGCAGGAGTTTCTCTTGCCATCGTTTCTGATGGGTCGGTAGTAATAGACGCATCTTCCTGCATGGCCGCAACATCTCGCACCAGTTCAGCCAAGCCACAAGAGGTTCCGGGCTCAAGACTCCAGGAATAAGGTTTGGCAGGCGAGAGACTTCAATCACCGCCACAATGCTAGCTCTCTTGGTCCTCTCAAGCCAGGTGACAATGTCTGGATCACAGATGCCAGCTGTCAAGCACAAGTCCTCAGCCCGGCCCAACGACCACGGTCGTACGTCACAGAGACTCCCAAAAGAATCCTTCAGCGCAACCAGCGGCACCTGGTGTCGCTGGTGCCCTTCTCGCTGCCCGTTACAGCAGAGGGACTCTATCGCGCTTCCTGCTGCTGAGGAGCCTCCAGGACAACCACCGGAAGGTCGGCCTCGGAAGGTTGTCGACTGCAGGCTGCTTTTCACCCTCTCTGGATCATGCATCTTCTTTGCAAGGTGTCTGAAGATCACGTTTAAACGTGCCATCCGAAGCCGCCAAGACGGTTGGACCTGTAAACAACGCTTTCATTGGAAACTGTGTAACTAGTGTGGAGTCACTAGCTCGAGGGGGATATGTAGGGGTCACCACCCTGATATTTTTTTTTCTAGAGGCTCAAGAGATGGTACCAGCGTGCATCAAGCAAGATGTAGATAACCACGTGTATCAAACAGAGAGGGATTTTGGCTCTCACGCTCGGGAATAAAAGTTGTGGGTTCGTCATGACACCCGTTTCCTTCGTCTTCCTGGCTGCCACGTCACTGACAATGTCCCAGAGCACCCTAGCTCTGAACAGTACTCATTACAGATACTTTGTTTGAGTCCCACAGAACACCGTCGAACCACGGCGTGCCATACGCAGACCAACGGAACTGAAGGAGCGGCTCAACAAGACAATCGACGACATGAGCTCCATGTACGTCGACGTTTACCACAAGACATGGGACAATGTTCTGTCATACGTCATGATTGCCTACAACACTACGGTTCAAAAAACCACAAAAATGGAACCATTCCAGCTGGTGCATGGCAGAAAGGTGACAACGATGCTCGACACAATGTTACCCCAGAACCCAGCAGACGACGAAACCAACGATGCCCAGTTGATAACCTACAAGCAGAGGAGGCTCGGCCGCTAGCCAGACTCCCGAGTTCAGGACCAACGTGTTGACGCTCACCAATGCAACCTTTGTCGCCGCGACGTCCACTTCTAACCCGCAGACAGGGTATGGATGTGGATACCGATTCGCCGTTGTAGTCTCAGCGAGAAGCTGTTAAAATGATACTTCGAAAACTACAAGGTGCTTTGTCGACTCGGGGATCTGAACTACAAAGTGATGTCTGATGAAACACGAACTTCAAGCACGCCCTCTAGTACCGGAAGTCGTCTACGTCGTGCGCCTCAAGCCATACTACGCTCGATAGGACAGTGAACTGAGTTTTAGAGCGCAGCTCTTAGGCGCCCAATTCCGGCTTAAGCGGTGTTTGCCGTCGGCATCGGTGCCACCATAACTGCGCACAGCATTATGGGATGTTACCCATAATGACATCATATGTGACGTCACGAGGGTCCCGAGTGATGTTATGAGGCGCACGAGTGTAGTCATGAGGGAGGAGGAGGAGGAGGTAATTTTTTCCACTAAACTTAGCGGAAAAAATTTCCCCTAGATTTATCGGAAAAAGTTCCCCGCTAAATTTAGCGGAAAAAATTCTCGTTAGATTTATCGTTAAAAGTTCCCCGCTATATTTAGCAGAAAAATTTGCCCGCTAAATTTAGTGAATAAAATTCCCTGCTATATTTAGCGGAAGCATTCCCTACTAAATTTATGAAAAAAATTTCCCTGCTAAATTTATCGGAAAAATTTCCCCGCTAAATTTAGTGGAAAAATTTCCTGCTAAATTTAGCATCAAATTCCCTCCTAAATTTAGCGAAAAAATTCCCCGCTAAATTCATTGGAAAAATTTCCTCACTAGATTTAGCGGAAAAAAATACCCCGCTATATTTAGCAGAAAAATTACCTTGCTAAATTTAGCAGAAAAACTTCCTTGCTAAATTTAGCAGAAAATTTTCCCCACTAAATTTAGCAGGAAATTTTTCCACTAAATTTAGTGGGGAATTTTTACAGAGGAGCTGTTAAGAGCTAGGTTTCCCAGGATCGTGTCAGGTACCAAACAAATGTCGACACAAAACTCTGGACAGCTACCGCTACCTATGACCGACGGCAGCAACCAGACAACCTGCTTGCCGGCCTTGCTCAAAGATGGCGGCAACCTTTCCAGCCTTTCCACTCTGGTTTTCACCTGAGTGGAAAGGCTGCATTTCTCTAGGCGTCGTCTAGATGTTGTCCTAGAAGTCCTTGAGGTTGTGCGAGACGTCGTCCTTGAGGTAGTTCTTGAGGTTGTCCGAGAAGTTGTCCGAGAGGTCATCCTAGAGGTTGTCCTAGAGGTCATCCTAGACATCGTCCTTCATGTCGTCCGAGCAGGTTGTCCTCAAGGTCGTCCTAGAAAGCCATCCTTGAGGCCGTCCTAGACGTCGTCCCAGAAGTCATTGAGGTCGTCCCAGACATTGTCTTCGAAATCGTCCTAGAAGTCATCCTTGAGGTAGTTTTAGACGTCTTCCTTGGAGGTCGTCCTAGACGTCGTTCTTGAGGTCGTCCTAGACTGTCGTCCTTAGGAGTCGTCCTGTAAGTCGTTTAAGAAGTCATCCTTCAGGTCGTCTGACCATGATACAGCTTCGCTGGTCTTCCCTCTTCACAAGAGTAAAAAGGCTGAAAGTTTTTTTCACTGAATTTAGCGGGGTAATTTTTCCGCTAAAGGGGAGGAAGGAAGCAGAGGGCATACCCTCCTCTCCGTACCCTCCCCTCCTCCTCCTCAAGAGCTGCACTCTAATTTGGCATTACAGGGAGTTGTAAATGTCTTTTATTTTTTGTACTACGCTCAATAGGACTGTGTCTTACAAGGCTTCCGTAGTTCGCCATTCTTTTTGTTTGTTTTGCTGTTTTGTTTCCTGGCACGTTGCATCGAGACGATGAACTTTTCAAGAGAGGGAGTAATGGCACGTGCTACGCCAAGCGAGCGTGCGCGTGGCCGTCTGGTTCCCGTGCTTGGCTTTCGCTGCGGAGGCCCCAGGTTCAATTCCTGGAAGCGGCACGCTTCTTTTATTTACTCTTTCAATTTAGCGCTCTCGCTAAGTTTAAAAACCTTGTCGACTGATCGAATTACGAATGTTTTACGCACCGAACGTTCTACGCCAAATGTTCCAGAAACCCACATGTATACATAAGGGGCGAGCTGGAGTCAGTCTCTCCCCGGCGCTCGATTCTGCTGTTACGCTGCCATCGACGCCTGCGACGCTAGCCTTCTTCTATTTTTGTATTGGGCACAAGTTTGCCCCATTAGACATTTGTTTCCTTCAGTTACGTCACCTTATCAATTGTTATTCATGACAATATGCACTTCACACACATCATTTATTTTTTCTCCCTTGACGTTGAGGACGATATCAAGGATGGCGTCAAGGATGTTCGAGGACGACGTCAAGAATGTCTTCTAGGACAACCTCTAGGAGGACTTCAAGGAAGGCATCTACGATGATGTTGAGGACGACGTCCTAGGGGACGACATCAAGAACGACGTCTCGGACGACCTCTAAGATCACTTCCAGGACGACCTCTAGGATGACTTCTAGGAAGACCTCTAGGATGATCTCAAGGACAACCTCTAGGATGACGTCAGGTCACGTCATGCTTCAGCTACCGGCGCTTACGGTGACCGGAGCTTACGCGACCAACTCTTGACAGCTTACGATGACTGGTGCTTCAGCCAAGGGTGCTACAGTTGCATATGCTTCAGCTAACATCGCTTGAGCCATGTCCGCTTGAGCCACGGGCGCTTCAGCCATGGGCAGTTCAGCCACTATCGCTGCAGCCATGAGTGCTTCAGCTATCATCGCTTCAGCCATGAGCACTTCAGCCACGAGCACCTCAGCCACAGGCATTTCGTGACATTGAATACGCGACCTTGAGCGTGGTTGGGACTATGAAGTAAAACATGAATGCTTCTTTAGATGAACACCCACAAGCAGACCCAGCAGATCTGAGCGTGTGTGGTACCATGTGTGTGGTACCATCTGTAAGTACAGCATAGACCAATTACAACGTAACCGCTTACAGTGCAGGACCGGGTATAACGCGGCTTTATTTAACCACTGGTTGCCTCCCATACAATTCCATGTAATTACATACCTACGTAAAATGCAGACGCTGAAGGGAAATACCGGTTATAGTGCGGTTTCTGGAACAGCCCGCCCGACCGACTGGCGGCAGCGAGCACGCTTCCCCTGCGACACTAGATAACGGCGCTAGCCGCAACGACACTTGCGGGGGCAAGGAGGTCGCTCAAAAGAAGCGAGGTAGAAGCAAAGAGAGAGGTGAAGACGAATGACTATGCAGCAAGGTAGCGAGGTGGCGAGCATAGACAACGCATGCGCGTGCTCAACTCCGAAAGCCCCATCAAGCCACCCCCAAGCCTTTCACCCTTTCGATTTCACCCCCTCGCTCGAGTGGCGCAACACCGTCCCTCCTTTCTTACACCACGCACGCGCGCAAAACGCAGGCTGGACAGGCTGGTTTCTCGTTTCGCGTCTTGCAGTTTGCTAACCTGCCACGTCGCCTGTTTGGACCGTCGCAGTGTGGATCGCGCACAAGCATATCGCTGCGGAAATCAACTGTCCATCCCGATCTCTCCGCTCTCCCAAGCCCAAGATGGCCAAGAAACGACAAGCCCTGTTTCTAGAAACTAAGCAAAGCATCGTCAAAGATGTCGAAAGCGGCATAAAGTAGCACCAGTATGTACTGGATTTTAGGCCGACATCAATTCTAAGCCGACCCCTCAAATCGGCAAAGCCGAAAAAAACAAAAAAAAAGCCTTGATTCTAGGTTGATCAGAAAGGAATGGCAAAACACCATAAATTAAACACAGAACCGTATTTATTTCCGCTATACAATGCTAGATCGGCCACGAAGCTGACGGGGTGTTCGACGTGTTTGTCGCGTCCGCTATGCTAACAAAGACGCGAGCAACGCCGCCGAGTTGCCGTGAACAACAAACAAAAAGTAAACCTTTTTTTTTTTGTGTGTGTGCGCGCGTCCGCGAAGAGGAGAGACGGGGAGGGGGGCAAAGGAGCGGCGGTGCATGGCTGGCATGGCGCATCGCGTCCTTCTCCCCTCCCTTTCCCCACTTGCATAGAGAGGGACTTCCGGGAGCTGGGTGGCAGCAGAGGAGCCGGAGGCGCGGAAACCCAACACCCGAGGTATGCACGCGAGCGTGCTGGCACACGGCTGAAGGCCTGCTGCTTCCCGGATCGCACTCTCGCGATGAGAGGTGAACCCTGGGTCCCGACTGCAAAGTCTCAAAGGAACGTGTGTCACGGTTTTGTTTTGTGCAAACATCGGACGGCTCCGACAAGCGTGCGCTTGTTTATCATCCGGGAAATACAAACAACCCCTGCTGCTTCACAGTTAGCGAGAATGTCTGCCTGTGGTGTACACAGCAAATGG
Source organism: Ixodes ricinus (assembly GCA_037355805.1). Taxonomy (NCBI): domain Eukaryota; kingdom Metazoa; phylum Arthropoda; class Arachnida; order Ixodida; family Ixodidae; genus Ixodes; species Ixodes ricinus. The sequence continues at coordinate 7,095 of JAZHYW010035300.1, forward strand.
AAAAACCTGGATGACCCAAGGGTTCATCTAACATAAAATGTTGTTTTACAAAGGTAAGCTGTCTCATGGCATGTATTTTGCCTGAAAATTGATGTTTTGGCTATAGTGCGGTACCGCTTATAGTGTGGATTTTCGCGACTCCCGTGACATACGTTATATGCGGTCTCACACTGTAGTAGCGTCACCCAGTTTTTACCCCGTTTTTCTTCCTATGCATTTTAAAAGCTGAACTGTTTAGGCTTAATTTTTTTAAAACCATACATGAAGTTTGAGAATTATAAATGCACCATCTGAAGACACTTTGTGCAAATTTTCAGAGCACTCCATTTGTTTATTTTAGTCTTGTGCGAATAGTGGATTTTGACTCCGGGCGGAATTCCAGCGAATAGTGGTTTTGGCCGAATATTTTGGATTCGAATATCGAATTGTTTTCCGCGCCTTTCACTGCCATTGCGTAATACCAGACGAAAACCCAGCTAAACTTGGAAGGTTGTTCCACTTGTTCATTTATAAGCTCAGTTTAATCTATCTATATTTATGAACTGTGACCTGACAGAAGGTCTGCTGTCTTGGGATGGCAGTAAAAACGACGGCAGTTTGACATAAAATGAATCCTGTAGAGATGGCCAACTATACCTACTGAGTGAATTTACAAATCTTTCGCATATAAAATATTCTTTATTTAATCTCGGAGTTAAAAAGAATGAATCGTGCATGATGAACGCAGGTTGTAAGGGCATCTCTGCCTAACATAGTATACTCTTGCATAGCAGTTTAATTTTGAAACTTTTGCTACAATGTAGATATACACATTCACAAAGCTTTCATTTATTTTCATAATACAGTCGGCACAGGTGCACCATCCCGCTTTGAATGTACGCTTTACTTCAAAGCAACGCAATTACGATATTCATACTCTTCCAAGGTATATCGCGGCGGAGCACCATTGAGTGCGCTTCTTACCAAGCACGTGCGCTGCGGAAAAGCAACACCCGCGGAGCTCACTTCCGCGGGTATTGCTTGTCCACAGTGCACCAGTGCTTGGTAAGTAAGCTGACTCACCGGGGCTAAGCCATCGCAATCAATACTTCGAAAAACGCGAATAGTGCAGTTCTTCTCGAAGCGAATATCGAATAGTGCATTATTCAGAACTACTATTCGAAATTTCGAATATTCGCACAACCCTAGTTTATTTAAACTCTTTTATTGTATTTACTCACATAATAAATGCACCCCCAAACCAGGCATTAATATTTGGACTTGTTTTTCCGTGTAATGAACGCACTTCTAATTTTCGGCTCCGCGAGTCTTGAACTGTCGTCCAACTTAGCTGCTGCCGGCTAGCCACCAAGTCCACCAAGCCAACTTTCTTTGCTGCCAAGCAGCCAGGCCAAGTTAAAGCCAAGCTAAGCCGCTACTGTAACGGCTGCAATTGCGTGGTTGCAGAAGTGATGAACCGTGAAACCGGTTCATCACTTTTGGCAAAAAGCTTCTTTGGCAAAAAGGTTTCTTCGGCAAAAGGCAATGCCAAAGGCGGCACAAGGTCACAATTTATAGAACATGGTTACTGTGGCGCACCCACAACCAGCCGTGGGTCGCCTTCGTCAGTGGAGACGTGCCACAGTACCATGTCATTTGGCACCTAAAAGGACATTTGCGCAAAGTGTGTAAATGCAAAACTTTACACCACGTAATGAACGGACACCCCTAAATATGTGTCAATTTTTTGGAGAAAAAAGTGAGTTCAATATGCGAGTAAAATGGTATTCCCGCATAGCGTTCAGTAATTCAGCCTGTACGAGGCTGCCATTTCTAAGGTGCACACTGAACATACCCGCATCTTCGATACATGGCAGCACTATATGAATGGGGCAGTGCACCCACAGATGCAAAATCTTCATTAAGAACACTCCAGCCCCCTTAAAGGGCAACTCCGCCTCAATTCCGAAGATTTCGGGATAATGAGTGATTTCGAATCAAAAGCCTTAGTAAAAGACACTACGTCGTTTGCTTCACGAAAAATGGGATATATATTTTTAAATCTAATTTTAAACACGAGCGGAAATCGAAACCGAAACTTCGGCGCCGTCCGGCAACATTGGCCTCGGGCCGCCAAGTACATGGCCATCACGTGGTACGAGATGTCACGTGATCCTCGGCCCAACAACGGGCGGGATGGGGGCGGCGTGGGGCAGGCGCGAGTGTCGTCTGCTCTGCACCGCACTCTTCGCCACGTTTTGGTGTCTACGGCACTTCACGACGTCTGCACAACTGCGGCATAAGTCTGCGCACGTGGTGTTCGTAGTGTGGACGAAACTCCGAGAGACAATAATCACAAACGGTGAGACGACGACAGTGGTTGTGACACGAAAGACGGCGGTAACGGCGGGACCACAGCGGGCGGCCGATCTGCTCCCAAAGTGCGAACTGCGCAGGCGCGTACGCCAATCACGTGGACAACGCTGAGCGCAGAGAGGCAACGTTGCTGACGTCATGCGCTACGCTCGATCGGAGAAGTAAAACAAGCAAAAGGGGGCCATGAAGATGACGTTTAGCTCAATGTTGGCTCCGCCCATGCCGTAGCCTTGACTGAGCTGTTGGTTGCGCCTAAATTCGCCCGCTCGAGTCAGCCGATTTCGGCAACTTGGCGAGTTGCAAAGTTCGCCGGACCGTTTAAGAAACATTTAGACAGAACTGCGTCGTAATATTTGACGTGTGGTCTTCCTAGAGCGATACTGAAGAGGACTGCATTGTTCTTTCAAAACCAAAAATAAAGCGGAGTTGCCCTTTAAAGAGGTTAATGACACAAAAATTAAACGGATAATTTATTCTTGAAATGGAATGCTCATAGGCTTCTTAGTCTATACACCAAGTTACGCAATTTTAGAGCTCTGGTAATGGCAATAATCAATTTACTAATTTTTATCATTAGCATCTGGCGATCCAGGCAACACTGCCCAAGTTAGTCACACCATGGTGTCCATAAACCACGTAATCATGAACGCTCTCTCATCCTAGGCGCCCCCATGATCGCCAAGCTCTCCTCACCACGGTACGATCAAAACCGCTTAAGCAACTCGGCAACCCGAATGCTATTCTCGCTCTCGCCCCCGGCCTGTTGACCTCCCACGCTGCATGCACCTGCGAGATATTCCCGGACGACGGCGACCACGGCGGGAGTTCGTCCGTAACTCGCCGTCACTAAAGCTGGTCGCCAGCGGGTCACAGACAGAATGAACAGCTTCCAACATCTCTTGATAGCAATCACTCTCATCGCTGCTGCGATCAATGTTGAACATTTTGACAAGGTGAACGATGCCGTAGACGTAATTGTCACGGACTGCATGCTCGAAATGCGGAAGGTAAACGAGGAAGCTGAAGCTTGAGAAGGCAAGAGAGCCAAGTCTGTGAGTGTGTGCAAGGGGATGCCGCGCAGGAGGCTGGCTACGTCACCAGCCTCCCAGCCACGATGGCCTTTTAGGGGCAAAGCTCCTTAGGGGCTAGCCATGTCCGTATGTCCGTCTGCCGTAGGCCGGCGTCGGGTGCTCGTGCTTCTGCTCGTGAGATCACGTGCTCACGAGCACGTGAGCACATGCTCACGTGCTCGTGTAGGGCAAAAAAAATTGGAAAAAAAGATGAAAAAAAAATTATGAAAAAAGAAAAAGAAGAAAAAAAAGAGTAGGGGGTTCTGAGATGCCATCCCATCTGTCTGCTTAAAAAAAGAAAAAGAAGAAAACCACACATTCTCCTACTGCCATGAATGAAAAGGACCGAAAAGCTCGGCATGCAGCGCCTCAGCGTCTACGTAGACAGCAAGCTGCTCCGGAGACCAGGGCGCGAGAAGCTGCTGCACAGCGTCAAAAACGCCAAGCGGACCCGGAGTTGAGAGCTCGGGAAGCGGCGGCAAAGCGTCAACGCCGACAGCAAGCAACAATACCTATGACCAAAATCAGTATCATCAGCACCACCCGAGCTTCGCCCCAATCAACATCATTCACCACGTGGAGATGCGGTCATTTTTTAATAGGGCGGAACCGAGGACCCGCATATAAATTGATTTATCCCTGAAACTATCACACCATTTTCAAAACAAATTTAACAGGATTATAGGAACATACAATGGGTCCTAGCAGTATAGTTATCTCATATTTTATTTTTGGCGTGTCATAACCCCTTTGACGGCCATTGAAGGCCTCCTTCGAGGCACTTCCGCTGGCTGGCCCTTACCTGTACACTTGAAGACCAGAATGTGTCCCTTGATGCTGCCCACAGCAAAATAGTTTCTTCTCGGGGACACCGACAGCACGCTGTACGAGACGAGGTAGTCCCTCTGAAGGAGGGCTTCCATCGACAACTCGCGGCAGCTCAGAACCCACCGCAGCAGACGCCTGCAAGAAGTGCAAGACCACACAAAGCGTAGGCTAGACATATCTCCTGAACTTTCCTTGTTTCAAGGAACAAGAGTTGTCAAAAGATGTGTCTAAAGTTGTCCAGCCATCCTGGAGTCCTTACTGAGCCCTTGAAAGAGACCACCACTGAAGCCACCAAAGCTTTGCTGGCAGACAAGCACTGCAACCTCCTTGTCATCCCAGAAGGGATAACTTCTCAGCTGAACAGATGCCTGAAGGGTGATGTCTCAAAATTCTACTCTGAGTGGATGAAGTTATGCAATCACAGGTTGATGACTGCTGGTAGGTTAAAACACACAGCTTTATCACAGATTTTAAGGTGAATTCTGAACGTCTGCCACACCACTTGAAATACTATTATGGTGGCTTAAGTGTTCAAAAAATGGGGCATGTAATTATACAAGTCAAATCCTGCAAGGCACACAGCTATGGTGATAGGCCCTATCACAAAACCGTGATTCCAACACCCTTGACAGCACAAAAGATCTCATGTTGTGAGACAATAACATACGAGACAATAATTACAGGGAACACAACAGAGGTCGTAAGCATGAATAAGCTAAACCAAACAAATATTTTTGTGTAAAATCTTTGTACCTGAGAAGCCATTTTAAATTTAAGACCATCTTACTCTTGAGTAGATATGGTATGTGTTGCTAAGCAGAACTGATGTGTGACATTCCTCGTAATACGCACATGTATGGCTAAGATGTTGTCAGATCAAAACAAATCACAGGCATTTTTCTTCGACCAAATGCATGAATCGGTAGCTTTACAGGAACGTCGTTAGCGAAAAAAATTAGGAAAGAAAATGGTATGGTGATGAGATGGTTATTCGCTGTGCATACATCGAAGATGACGTCAAGGATGGCACTTAGGACGTCTAGGATGACCTCTAGGATGACATCAAGGACAGCGTCGGGGACAACCTCTAGTACAACCTCAAGGACGACGTCGAGGACGGCATTTAGGACATCAAGGATGACCTCGAGGACGACCTCGAGGACGACCTCAAAGACGCCGTCTAAGACGTCATCAAGTACGCCGTTTAGGACGACGTCGAAGATGATGTCCTAGAGGACATCAAGAACGACCTCTGGACGACTTCTAGGTTGACCTCCAGGACGACCTCAGAACGACGTCAAGGACGTCAGGTCACAACAACCTTAGCTACTGACGCTTATGCAAACGGAGCTTACGAAACTGGTGCTTACGTGACCTTGAATATGCGACCTTGAGCTTCAGCCACAGGTGTTACATGACCTTGACGACATTACCTTGAGGGCATAACCTTGATGACGAAGACATGACCCTGAACGTGGTTGGGCCCATAAAGCTACCGCTTTAAAAGCCAAAATCTGCCAAGCTTAGGCATAGCATGTGCACTATCACGGTAACATGCATAGCACCGTACGATGTGTGAAGCTAGCATTGTACAAAATACACCCATCCTAACCAAATCAATTTAGGTGGGCAGCGCTTGTGTCGTCTAGTCTCTCTTTTTTGCGTCCTTGCCAGTCGCGTTGTTTATATTATGAATACGTGCCAACTAGCCCAGATTTCCGTTCTGTTAAACAAAACTGAATACATACCCTTCATTAGTGACAACAAGCAATGACATGGTTCCAGAGCAGTCCACGAGAGCCAAGGTCCTAGGGAAATTGCTTCCTACCTGAAAATAATATGCAAGAGTTGTCAAGATTGTGGTCACTTAACAACCATCCGAATCATATCTATAGGACACGACTGAGTTTTCAAAACCAGTACAAGACAATAGACCCTTTCAAAATTCAGTCTGGCAACTTCAATCTCAACATCTCAGTGTAAGGCATCTGTGCCAAACTAATGGGGGCCTTCTTGGGGCTGATGAAGGAAGAAGTTGAAGACACTACCAAGTGGAGGATATGAGGTATTTACGTTTGAGACGTCAGTACAACACAACACACGAATTAGATACAACGGTTGTGTAAGCATTTATTTCGGAGTGTGGTCCAATCAATTTTATGGCACAAGTTTGGCCCTAAAGCCTTTTGATGGAGTTAATTAAATCAAGGGGCTTATGGGTCGCTGCTTTGTACTGGCCAGTTCTTATGTTCACATTATCGAAACTGAAACAAATCAAGAAAGAATTATGAGGCGATCCAAGAACAAACTCTCATGTGCCACTGAAGTGTGAAAGTGACGGTGCCCAATGATTCATGACTGCCACTGTTCTGTCAAAAATGGAACTCCCTTCTGAGCCACCAGATGGCACTGAATTTCAAAAAGGATCTACTGTTTCAGTTTTTGGATAACAAAGGAAATCAGAAACACTAATCATAATTACAGACTCGGAGTCAGTGTCATGCTTTAAAGACAAAAAATTCTTCAAGCACAAGTTAAAAGCTTGAGAAGAGTTCTCACACTTTAAAAGGACAACCTACATGTGCCTACACATCACTGATAAAGTAATTAAGTTGCCAATACCTAATAAGCTAAATGAGACAAACAGCTTCTCAAATCTTTGATTAGAAGATTAAGGTGGGCTGAAACTTTCTTAAACCAAGAAAACATTTTTTTTGCTCGCTTTTGATTGTTTATTTGATTTCATTAATTTTTGTGGGTAGTAGTTTGCCAGTTGCCAGAGGTCCTTTTGATGATTTATCCTTTTTCGTTCAGAGCATGATTTTTGTCAATGATGTACCCTTTCTTCAGCAACTATGTAGCCATCTTTAATCATATGTGTTGCACAGTTGTGTTCACACCTTTAGCTTGAATGAAACTAAAGTCAATTGTTTATCTTAGTTTACAATTTTTCAATAAATGCAAAATGTCAAAAGGTGGGAGATTTTATTTTACCAAACATTACAAGAAACTGTCTATTTTTTTTTTTGCAAATTATTGGCGTTAGTTTTAGGCATGCAGGAATACGGGAGCTCTCTGCCTACCAAATGTGAGAACTCTACTACCAGTAAGAGGTACAAATGCAAAATAAAATATAAAAAGAAATAAAACAAAAATAAAAGTTACATTTTAGTTGTTTATGTATGTATTATTTGTTGATAACATTTTTATTCAATTTCATGAGCCTTACTTCAGTTATAAAGAATTTTAGAACCCACTACATAGACTCTCATTAATTCAAACTCCAGGAAGTCGCAGATTTTAGTTTGAATTATCAAAAATTCATCTAAATATGATACTAGACAACACTATGATTTTTTACATGGATATGTACACATACAAACCAGATTTTTGCCAGTTTCCTCTACATAGGCCTAATTATAAGCAAGTACAGGCATAAAACATTGGTGAAAGAACTGTGGTGTTAAGTTGATTCATCCGGCAAAAAGTTGTCGATTGTGGACTGTTTATCAGCACATGAGATCTCAAAATAAAATTTTCAACAACAGCCAGCACAAGTAGCTCTTTACGGGACTCTTCCTATGCAGACAGAAACTTCCGGAGCTGAGCGATGTGCTCAAAGGCCTCTGCAGCTGACAGTTGGTAGTGGGTCATCCCTTTCTTCATCGTCATCTTCACTCTCACTGCTGCACTGTGCTGGCATTACTTCCTGTACTATGTCCTCTAATGAGTCATCACGACAAACACACACATCGACAAACACACACATCATAGTCAAAACTAGCATATTCCGCCAGCTCAGCGTTCACATTATGTGCTTCAAGGCCAGAAAGCATGATGCCAGTGAGCTGTTCCTCATCCTCGATGTCGTCTTGGTCGTCACTGCTAGTCTTGAAGCACATAGTGTGAACGCCGTTTTCCGCTAGTGTGTGCCCGCTTGAGAACGTTGAGTGCGCTTCTTCAGAGCACCGGTGCATTGCGGAGAAGCAACACTCGCGAAAGCAAGCTCCACGGGAATTGCTTCTCTGCGGTGCACCAGTGCTCGGAAAGAAGCGCACTCAACGGGGCCGCGAGAACAAAAAAGCATGAATTAAACGAAAACGCCGGTCGAATTAAGCGGCTTAAATACATTAAAAACATAGCGGGACAACCAAAACTTTCAAATCTGTTTGAATTAACCGGAAGTACGAAATATCCGGGTTTGAATTATCGCGAGCCTACTGCATACCAGTTTCCCTTTCAAACTCTCACCCCACCTTAACTGGGCACAACCATACTGTTCTAGATTTAAGACAGCAGGCAAGATGGGGCACTACTGAGCATGCTCAATCACGACTACGACCAATGGGATGTTTTCCAGCCGTGCAAGAGAGCGATCACACTGCTCCTCCCAGTACTCTTTAAACCACCCTGACATCGATTCTGACTACAGTGATTGAAAATGTGCACAAATGTACTCATCTTAAACAATTGTAGTGCACTCTATAAAATATTTTCGGCTTGCGTTAAATAAACGCTCGTTTATGAAAACTTGGGTTCTTAGAAGACGAAGAGAAAATGTGTTCCACAAGAGTAGCTGTGGGCAGGTGGCCTCATGGCATGTAGGCTTAACTAGCGTGGAAATTTCTCCAATTCATCCCTGGAGTGAAGAGGCCCACACGGCGAGGTTGGCATGCCTCCTTGGAAGGCCGAGAAACACTTCCTAGAAGCTGAGGCCGTAGCGCTCCGAATCATGACATCACAATGGCCGGAAAAGGGAAGCCACGCTGAGAAAAGGAGCCCTCTTTGGTTCTCTTTACCCCGGCCGCGTCGTCTGCTCACTCGGGTCACGTGGTTTGTTCGTGCGCATTTATCCGAATTTAATATACATTTCAAATGCACAGCCTTGTATAGTTTATTATATATAACATATATATACAGTAGACTCCCGTTAAGGCGAACTCGCTTAAGCGGAATTCTCGGATATGCCGAACAAAGTAAGAACATTTGGTTGGTTTCCCATAGACGCAATGCAAAAAAATCGTTTAACACGACTGTTTCGCTGCGCGCATTTTGGATAACCCGAACTTTCAGCAGCTCTCCTCGTGATGGCACTGCACCGACGGCGACGCCGCGCATTGCGCCGGCCGAGGTGTATGTCAGATGTACCGTAAAAAACCGCATAGCAGATACGCAGTTTTTTCTAATTTTCAGCTTCGATGAGGCGCGATCTAACGCTGTTTGACGTAGTTTCGGTTTCTAAGCAGTATGGCGCTCAAAACAGCTATCATCATCATTAAACTCAAGATGTCCGAGGCGCCCACCTTTTGTACACAATCGGGCTCGGCAATGGCGTCGAGCGCGAAAACAATCGGCCGGTCGCCTATCAGAAGAAAAGTTTTTTTGGTTGCGGAAGACATCGGAAACTAGTGCTGCCTGTCGACAGTCCGCCGTAAATAAGGGCAGCATTCGCGGATGGAGACGACACAGAGCAAGCCCTGTTACGCGTGCAACGGAACGAGAAGAAGCTTTAGGAGCCCAGAGAATGGCGCGTTCAGCTGACGTTGAGGCAAGTCTCAGCGACTTTGTAGAAGAGCACCGTGAACGGCACCCTCGCCGTAACTTTGTAAAAGAGCAGCGTGAACGGCACCTCGCCATAAATATCGAGCTGCTGCATGAGAACTTTGGCGAGCCGACATTGGGTTATTACTCGCTTAGAGTAATGCGCCGCGACCGGTTTTCACTGCGTCGGGCGCACGCTTTCGCTCGCTCTTTCAAGAAGTGCGGGATTTCAAATGCGCTCGACGACAGTGAAGACTACTGCCTCTGGGAGGAGGCGTCGGGAGTGCGGGATTTCAAATGCGCTCGACGACAGTAAAGACTACTGCCTTTGGGAGGAGGTGATCGGACAAGGAGTCTGATGGACGTGATGACAGTGATTGAGGTTCAATAATGAGATGTGTCCCAGGAACATGGGCCACATGTCGTTTTTATTGCTGGACACCGATTTGCACAGAGGAGGCGGCAGTGTATCACATTACGAATGGATCGGTTCCCCCACCAGTGGTGTGTCAAACATTATTTTTCTTCTTTTGGCATGGATGCCAAATAAAGTACCTTTTCAAGTTATCTTCATTGCAGACTTTTTCATTCTGTGTTTATTGGTCAACAGCAATGTAGACATGCCCAGCATGATAATTAAGGCACTTCTGTTAAGGCGAACATCTGATAAGTCGAACAAATTTTCAAGGTCCCTTCGTGTATCGTCTTAAAGGAGTCTACTGTATATATAATAAGTATGACGCATTACGAAGGTTGGAAGTACCAAACTTATATTTATGATTATGCCCGTAACTCGCGGGACCACAGTGCAGTCCCGCAGCTCCCCACAATTTTCGAACGAACCGGCTCCAGTGCAACATTTCCTTCCTTATACGGGCTCCGATTTTGGTAAACTTATGTTGAATGTGAGCTGCTGACTGCCTGAAAAGGAACACCGAGACGTTTGAGAAGAGAAGGGAACCGAAAAAATCCAGTCATCGCTGCAGGGAGCAGACACGAGCAAAAGACGGGTCGACGACGTTAAGCATTTTGTGCCATGCTTCTGCCGCTACTCTCGAGAGTGGTTCTTTTGTGTTCTCTTGATACTACGGCATTTACGTGGATTCGCGGAGCAAGTCCTGCTACGGTGTGAGTGACATGTGTGGCAACTAGTCAATGTTGACGCTGGCCGATAATCGATAACCCTCTCCCCTGACAAAGAGAGAACTTCTTCGAGTTTGTGTTTAAATTTTTCTGTGACGGATATTACAGGATGTATGGATACGATCGACAGGTGAGAAACAACTTATTGACGGGCTTTGTTGGTCACAACGGACGACAGTGGAGTGCTGCAGTCAATTGCTTTTCCATCTCGTGATAGAATGGAATCTTGTTCGTAGTTATCCGTGTGCAATTGCATCAACATTTGTAAATATGCGTAGCAACATTCAAGTTTTCAGTGGAAGGTAAATAACAAGTTTATCTGTGGTTATTGAAAGTGCATTGTTTGTGCTTATGTGTTTATTCATACTAATTTTATTTTATTGCCTTTAAGGCAGACGACTGTAAATAGTAAGTTTTGTACCCCTGCCACACAGAAAAGTTACCGTATTTATTCGAATATAAGTCGACTTTTTTTTTGTTCGGAAATCGTGACCAAAGAATTTTGGCCTAAATTCGCAACCAAATTTTGCGACCCTACCGGGGGCATGGAGCTATCGAGTCACCGAGCCTGCGTTGCCGTACAGCCACGCCGCTTCTTGTTTCAAAAAGCTTTTGGTGCACGAAAACAACCAAAACAGCAGCAGCCGACGGCCCGCCCGCGGTGGCCGCGCCGCTACCGCTTTTGCGCGCATCCCTCGGGCGTCGGGTTTCGCCATCGCGCCTGTAGCGTTCCCCTCGCTGGGCAACGGGGAAGGGGAGGGAGAGGAACGCGATGCGCCATGCACTTTGCCCTCCTATCCTCGCAAACGCGCACAAAAAAAAAAAAAAATGGAGGTTACTTTTGTTTGTTGCTTGAGGCGGCTCGGCTCGCGTGTTGCTTATGGCGACTCGACTCGCGGCATTGCTTGCGTCCTTGTATTTTGTCTTTCGTCGCTTCGCCCGTCTCCACCTTCTTTCGTTTCTTCTTGTCGTCATTTCACAACGGTGTCAGTGAGGTATTGTTGCAAATTTGCGAGGATGTCTACCAAGCTGACGAAGCTTCGGACGACGATGACATGTCCAGAAGTTCTGACGGTGATTAAGTTTTTGGCATCGCCCCGTGATTTAGCTGAGAGTGCTGTAAATAAAGGTTTGTATTTTCTTTTGTCCAAACTTTCCCCTCGTCTTGAAAAATAAAAAAAGGTCGACCTATATTTGAATTTTTTTTTTTTTTATTCTCGGTGGGTTCAATAAATAGGGGTCGACCAATTGTCGAGTAAATACGGTAATCTTTTCATTAAATGATATGGTATTGAATCAAGTCGCAATCCTGAGTGACTATATGAGCGTCGCGAGCTGATCTGCCAACCCTATAATGCCATTCGATCGAAATTACAATCATTTTGCCATGTGGCCAGGGTATAATGCAAGAATTCAGTAACTGCATCCGTTAACATCGCTCACATGATTGTAAGTGACACTTGTCTAGCTGTGTTCACGTTGACTACGTCTACCTGATTTTTACTGGGATCCATTTCGCTCTGTCCAATCACTGCGTGTCTCGCCATTTTGTGGAAGTAATTCTGTATAAAATATGCGTTCCTACAGCAATAATTGCATGGCTCAATGTTTTCGACTTAAAACAATCACATTTTTCTGTAGATGTCTTATACGCATACCTCCTGCCATTTCATAATGATTATTTAGCGGTGTAATATTTTGCCCGTGTAATAAAATGTTTTCTAGACCTGTTGCTATGTGCAGCTTTTATTTTAGCTAAGAAGACACAGTTATAGTGACTAAAAGCATGTTACGACGATTGATCCATGCGCGTCCCCGATAGTCTTCCCTTGCGACGTCATAAGAAGAGCGCTACGGCCTTAGCTTCTAGGAGGCGTTGGAAGGAGTCAACGTACTGGGAGAGGTTGCAGCGACCCCACAGAGCTGCAGTGCCAGGGACAAACTACCCTCACGTGAAGGCCCGAGTAAGTATGCCTTTTCACTATAGCCCGACCGTGGCTCAATTCAAGTGGAAACTGCATACGCACGGTGAAAAGCTTCAATCCAGGTGGTCTTGGAAGCATGTCCAAGGACATCCGAGAGATGCCAAATGCAGACAGCTGATCCACTGCTTCCCGTCACCTGACAAGGCGCAGAATTCGTTAACCCTTTTTGAGCTGCATGCCACTCCCAAGAGCATCGCCAACTATACTGACATCACAAAATATTGCCAACAAAATAGAAAGTTCTTAACGAAACACTGAATATTGTCAGGGTAACAAAACTACTCAAAAATAAGGACAGTATAATCTCTATAATCTGATATCAGTACAGTCAAACCCGATTACAACAAACTCGGGTACGGCGAATCAACCCCTATTTCAAACACGCGAACATGTTCTATTGGTATGCAGGCAAAATATATCTCGCATAACGAACTACACAATGGATATGTCGAATTGCCGGCGAATACAACCACCAGCAAACACACGAGCTCTGGCACTTCCAGCACTCAGCTTCATCGCAATGCAGACGGAGATTCCTCCTCATGCATAAAGCTTCCACGTAGTACGCTTAGTCACGCCCTAGCATCATAGCACCAGGATGATTTAAATCAAAACTTGGCCGGAAAATAATTTAAAAATTTTACAGCGGAGCTATAAGGGCTAGTTTCTTCAGTATCGTGTCCGTGGACAAGGGCATGTCGACACAAAACTCAGACAGCTACCGCATATCTATCAACGATGGCGCCAGGTTGTCTGGTTGCGCCAGTCGCTTATAGATGGCGGCAACCTTCCAGGCCTTTCCACTCCTGGTGAAAACCAGAGTGGAAAGGCTGAATTTCCTTAGGCGTCGTTCTCTAGAAGTTGTCCTCGAGGTCGTCCTAGAAGCCGACCTTGAAGTCGTCCTAGACGTCATCCTCGAGGTCGTCCTAGAAGTCATCCCTAAGGTCGTCCTAGATGTCGTCCTCAACATCGTTTTTGAGGACGTCCTAAAAGTCATCCTTGAGGTCATCTCTAGACGTTGTCCTCAAGGTCGTCCTGAGGTCATCCTAGACGCCATCCCTGAGGTCGTCCACAGCGTCGTACATCAAGGTCGTTCTAGAAGTCGTCCTAGACGTCATGCTTGAGGCCGTTCTTGAGGTTGTCCTAGACATCGTCCTCTAGGCGTCGTCCTTGGAGGTCATCCAAGAAGTCGTCCTTGAGGTCGTTCTAGACGTCGTCCCTGAGGTCGTCCACGGCGTCATCCTCAAGGTCGTCCTAGAAGTCGTCCTTAGAGGTCGCCCCAGACGCCGTTTGAGGCCATTCTTGAGGTTGTCCTAGACATCGCCCTCTAGGCGTCGTCCTTGAGGTCATCCAAGAAGTCGTCCCTGAGGTCGCCCCAGACGTCGCCCCTGAGGTCGTCCAAGGCGCCGTCCTCAAGGTCGTTCCTTGAGTCATCCTAGACGTCGTTTTTGAGGCCGTTCTTGAGGTTGTCTCAGACATCGTCCTTCTAGGCATCGCCCTTGAGGTCATCCAAGAAGTCGTCCTTGAGGTCGTCCTCTAGGCATCGTCGTAGACATTGTAAAGATAACAGCTTTGCTGGTCTTCCTTCTTACCAGAGTGGAAGGCTGAGTTTTTTTCATTTCTGATTTTTTATTATTTGATGTTTTTTATATGGCCATATATTTTATATTTAAATCAAAGAATCATCACACAAGAAAGATTGATATCAGACTGAACACGAGCAAAAAGCAGTGGTCTTCGGAGCAGATCAACGCATTGGGCTTTATTTCTACCTCCAACTTCGTTCGTCAGTTACCTTAGATCTTTTTGTAATGAAATCAGAACGTAAAATATAGAAGCAAAAACTGAGAAGGTAATGTCGTGTTGCTCAAAAGTCAGATCACAAAAAAAGAGAAGCAAATACAGCTTTTTCACTAAGAAAAAGAAATGAAGCTTTTTTTTGTTCTAGTATGGCAGGGTTTTCATGAACAAAACCTGTTAAAATTGCAGTAATTCTTTTTTCTGCATTGTTTTCATTGATCGGAAGTATTGATCAAACAACCAGCCATGTTGAGAAATGCATATAGTGATAAATATTCAATATTTGCTAGCCACAGTGGTATTAGTTTGATTTAAATAAAATAAATCTAACAATTTTCTTTTTGTTTTGTTTACAGCAGAGCGATTTGGTGTGAAGTGTGTACACTGCGTGACCCTGTAAACATAAACAAATCATCAACTTTCTTTTTTCTTACATTTTAATGGTTGTTATTAAAACTACTAGTTCGGTGGAAATTGCTCATTCGGGGCACAAACTTGTGCGATAAAAGTTTGATGCTGATCAACCCCTTCTGTAAAGTAAATTGGGAAAAAACTTTCAGCCTTTCCACTCTGGTGAAGATGGAAGACCAGCAAAGCTGTGCTATGGTGGGATTGAAGTGTTTATAAAAACTGTTCAGCCGGCGTGGCATTCTGTCGTCGCTGGGCCTCGTGCTTGCGCTTGGCTTCCGTGGCACAATCGTCGTACGTGGCGTTGGCCAACAGGCGCCGGTCAAATCGCCACTTCTGTTCTTGGCGGCATTCCAGGTGAGCAATTTGGTCTTCTTTGCAAGGGATTCAGAACCACTCAACGCAGTGGAACTCGAGGCGATAGCAGCTTCGTGGCGTTTGCGCGCCAATTCGCGCTGCTGCGCACGTCGCCACTCCTTGCACTCTTGCTCTTCATCCTCCAGACGAACACGCGGCCGACCCATCGTGAGACCAAAGGGCAACTGATAAGAGCGCTAGCGCGATCTCAACGTCACGGGACACTGGGACACACGCGATTGGTAGGTGAGACGATGACGTAGGGGGACAGTGAACTGGCTCGAGTTTTGTGTGAACACGCCACTTGTCTGCGGACACGATAGTGGGGGAACTAGCCCTTAACAGCTTCGCTGTAAAGTCACTTCATGCTAACTCTGTTGCATGGTGTACTGCCTGCGTGAGAGATGCATAAAAGCTTGATAGCACTACTGCTATTAACGATCACTTTACATAATAATTTAATTTGAGGTGAGCTTTTCTCCAAGTCTGTCAAAAGACTGGGGAACTTTTCTCCGGACCTGCACAAAAATGGGTGAGCTTTTCTCCGGGATTCGAAAGAGAGACCCTGGTCTTGAACATTCTGGTCGCTTCCATCCAATTTACATTAAATTCTCACACCTACTGTAATTTTGTTGTGCTAAGCACAAACATAAACCGATTGTTTTCCTCCCTATTATAGTTTTCAGAAGAAAATTCCAGCTTTGTCATATGTTTCTGTTCAACTTTTACAACACCCCAATTGAAATCTATGGCACAAAGTATGGGCATGTTCTACAAACTGTAAAGAGTTACTACAACAAGACCATTCTTATAATTTTAGTACCACTTAACAAAAGCTATCAAATGTTAAAATGTTTTTACTGGGACTTCGAAACAAATAATTAAAGTATTTGTCAAAAAATCTTGGCGCTAACATTTTCCAGAAATCTTAGTCAGTGTTTCTGATTTATGAGCTATACAACCCTGAAAAAGTATTCAGATCCGAGGATATCAAAGGCAAAGCTTTGTGTTGTGACAGAGAAGGTAATTCTGGGTGAACAGGAAAAGCTTTTAAAACCTGTTTGTGAACAGCCCGGATATGGAACTTTCGATCGATGCAACAAAAATAAATGTGCCTTTTCTGAGTAGTAATCTGTAGGTAAAAAAAAAAACATAATAAAAGATACTCTGTAATTTTCATTCTACAAGACCAGGGTCACCCCTTAAAAGCAGAAGTGTGCAAACAAAATGAAATAGTGCCACATCACATATAGCCTCCACAGTGCATAGGAAAGCCACAACATACCAGCTCAATTTATGGTGTAGAAGCTAAAGACGACACTGTGCTATTCGATTAAAAGTAATATTTGCACGCACCTACTTAAATTCTGCTACAAATAACCTTGCAAAATTATGGGATAGTTGATGCTAGTAAATATAAAGCAGTTTATGAGAATGATACAAAACACATGTAAAACAAAAAAGGCCATAAAAAAATTAGAAGCGTTTTGAGAGAGAAAATTATACTTCAGAAAAAGAAACATAAAAGCAACGATGCAATAAAATAATACAGCTCTTCCACAAACATACCTGAACTCTGATTGGGAAAAGGACAAAGAATCGTGAAACAAGCAGAAAGCGATTAAGTAGAGCCAAGTGTTGTTTGTTTCCCTTTTGCTGCATGTTGTTTGTTCCACCTCTTAGCCAACCAACCAACCATCCATCTAACCAACCAGTTCAACAAGACAGAATATTCAGTGCCAAGAGAAAATCCCTCTTTGCATTGATAAGGCACATTCAATGCAATCAATACATGAGAACATCCATTTGAGAAGAAAAATGAAAAAAATATGAAGACAAGGCAACATGCAAGGCTCACAAAAGCTTTCTTTGTTAAAACCAGCCTGTGCAAACAAATACCTATTCTCTACCTTATGAATGTGAAGGTTTTATTCTGAGCACCAATGAGCCAAAGTAACAAAGTTGTTTCTTGGTCCCCTTTAGGCATTTCTATCTCTGAGCACACATGCCATGAAACTGGAGAATTATACAAGTGACAAACTTACAGCGAGAGTTTCATCCTCATTTACAGCAAGGCACCAGATACTTCCGCCTGAAGAGAACATATATGCAAGAACAACCATTATGATTCATGTCATTTGTGGTATAGTAGTATCAATATGTAAATGCACACAAGAGCACTGAAATCACACACACTGGCGTCATATACAGGTGCTGGCTGACTGCACTTCAAAGATTGCGAGGAGAGAAAATGAGGTCTTCAGAAACATGCTGAAAAATATAGTATGTTTTAGGCTCAACTAGAACAATGAAACAAATTGTATTTTTGTTACTAATATTTGCTCCTCAAGATTTTCAGTACGGAAGAAGTGGTGAGCGGGAATGGGAAGTTTTGTTTGTAAATGTCTGCAAACAAAGGGACCTTATCCACATTTAGGATCATTTTTAAATCAATTTTCTTTTTATATTAGCTGATTTTTTATATAATTAGCATATTCTCAAAGCAGCCAATCAAAATTCCAGCTAAAAAAACAATATTGTTGCATAAGGAGTGTAGAAAGTATTTAAAGATCTTGTGCATACCCCAGGGGCGTCATTTTGGTGATGAGATTTCCTGTGTTCCCCAAAACAAATGGATGAGTCCTGAAAATAAAAGTTGAATCATTCATTGAGTTATTTACTGGACCTTCAGACACCTCAAGCAAGAAAGATATTTGACACCTTCAAGATTTTCACTGAAGATGCTTACGAATCCAGTGAACTCTCTGAGAAATAGGCTATATTATGAAAAGGATTTTGGTGAAATTGGCAACTAAAACAGAGTTTAATTTAGTTCCAAATACCTTCTGGAATGCCCAACACTCAGACTGAACACACCTGGTTCCTGTTCTGAGCGACCAACCTACTGCCTGCTGCAACATGCCTTGTCACCCCTCCCAGATACATGGTGACCCAATTTTTGTGAGTGCCACGAATAGAAAATGAAGGCATATTAATCGGAATATATCGGCCATACATGAAGTCCACTGACCAGCTTACTGCCAATCCCAAAGTTTGTCGTTGTGAAGAAACCAGTAATGGAAGCGGCATTTGACAGTTTGTAGCAGGTTTCGTAGCAGGCAGAATATTGTTTTGGAGCAGCCACTGACGCTTTTGGAGCAGATGCCAACATCTGTTACCACGTCACATGAAATTGAAAATGTGATTGAATCAAGCTAATGAGTTCATCTTTCATAATGACCGAAGGTTCCTTGATACTGGAGCATATTACTTATTACCTTCTGTAATAAAAATAGATAGGGCAAAAAAGGAACATAGAGCCTTCTTTTCAGCAAATAGGGCTCTGGTCAAAGTAAGTTCCATTTACAATGGGCACTTAAAAGTGTACTAAGAATTAATCATAGCGCAACAATTCAGTTGGGAAAAAAATCTCTCTCCCACTTCTACATCCGGTAGTTTATTTAGCCTTTAAATATAATTTTTGTAAAATGGCAGCAAACACCACCATATTCGCCAACACGTACTCTTCAATAAAAATTTTTCCCCCATGTTTTATGAACCTATCAAACTCAAGGCTCTGAAATTATAAACTGAAAAAACGACAACCCACAAATATTATAAAAGCCTGCAATGGTGGTTCAAAAGAGACACTGCTCTTTAGCGGCGCTGGAACCAGAGTGAAGTCAAAGCTTGCTGCTCTTTCGATCGATGGCTGCACAAGTATTACTTTGACTAACATATTTATTCAAATATAGGCCTCAGTTGTTTTGTTTTCTTTCTTGGTGCAGCTTTTTTAAAATTAGAGATCAACCTACAATCAAGACAAAAGAAGTAGACCTGTCACTTGGAATAGCACTGCAGTATAATTTCCTGAGCCTATCGCGCAAACCCTGGAGTCCACTCACATCAGCCGCTGCTTCTAGCACTCCAATGCAAAGCGGTGGAGGCTCGACGCGTGCGTGCTGGGGAGAGGCGGCACAAAGGCATGCGCTGGACATGATAATCAAACGATCTCATCAGGAGTACAGAACCCTGATTCTGCCTTATCATAGTAGCCATCATCCCAATACTTTGCAATGCTTTCTCACAACTTTTAGTTTCCTGACATCACCGACATCGCCTGGAAATTAGGCGATGTCGGCGATCAACTCAGAAATGCAACAATCGGTAAGCGCGGTTGATGAGCAATCTCTATAGGGCTGTAGCTCTCAAGTTTGAGGCAGCTCCTCTGGCGAAAAAGAATCAAACATTTCTAAAGCGCATTTCGGATTCGCGTCATTGCTATTTTTCACGTTGCTCGCAGATGCTAAGCTAACAGAATTTCCTTGGTGGATATATATTTTTGGCGAAAAAGAAAACAAGAAGAAAATATGTTAAAGAAAACCACTTTCATCGTCTTGATAGGCCAGTGCGAGCTGAATTTGTCTTTTGTTTATTTAAACCTTTTTTAATTCTTTCAGACAAAACTTACCACGAGCGAACAGATGCTGACGCACACTTGCAAATGGCTGTGGCTCGTACATGATCAAACGCTGCAGTGGCACTTTATGCTTGATGTAAGCATTACATGGGTGCGTCTAACAGGCATGCTCACACCCCTAGCCGAGAGAAACGGGCCTATAGTTCGTTTCAGCAGCCGACGCTATGAGCCAATGGAACCAACCAGACAGAGTCAAAGTGCAACACCACGGCATTCGTCCATCCTCCTGTATGTGCTCTTTCATCAACTAAACCAATAGTTCTCATATCGGGGTCCACAGACAGTTTGGGGTGCATGAAGAGCTCCTTCGGGTCCCGAAGTAATCAACCGTGAATCAAGCTGAGTTATAAAATTTGATCACTTTTTTTAATTGACTGTTTTACAAAGCTATATACTAGACCAAACAATGTGTGCCGAGTAAGTAGGGTTAATTATTCTCCGTTTTAGAGCTTCAAAGTTCCTTCAAAGTTGAATTTAGTCATTTTAATCATCCCGTAACCCCCCCCAGTGGACAGGGTCCCCGTCACTTCTGCTGATCCAGAAGGAGTCCCAAAACCTCAGTAGTTGAGAACCACTGAGCTAAACCAACCAAGTGCAGCGAATGTCCCGTGACTTGCACTTAAGTATGTGTGTTTTTTTGGTTGTATATGTTGGAGCCTTCGACTATGCTCTGACCCCAAGATGAAACGGACTACACAGTGAGTAGACACGCTGTGAAATACATATTTGTATCATTTTCTTTTCCTCCTACTTCTCTAAATATTAGAGTCAACTAACAATAAAATATTTTTATTTCTAGCTTTGCTCAAGCCCATCTGCGTAGATGTGGTGCAATTCTTAGCAAAAACTTTCAGCCTTTCCATTCTGGTGAAGTGCGAAGACCAGCGAAGCTGTACTATGGTGGGACGACCTCAAAGATGACTTCTTGGACGACCTCAAGGACGACGCCTAGAAGACGACGTCTAGGACGACCTCAAGAATGACTTTACGACGACCTCGAGGACGGCGCCTAGAGGACGACGCCTAGGACGACCTCAAGGACGACTTCTAAAATGACCTCGAGGACGACGCTCAGAGGACGACGCCTGGGATGACCTCAGGGACGACATCTAGGACAACCTCAAGGACGATGCCTAGGACGACCTCAGGGACGACGTCTAGGACGACCTCAAGGACGACGTCTAAGACAACTTCTAGGACGACCTCGAGGACATCTAGGACGACCTCAAGGACGACCTCGAGGACGACGTTTAAGACGACCTCAAGGATGACTTCTAGGACGACCTCGAGGACAACCTCTCGGACGACCTCAAGGACAACCTCAAGGGCGACGTCTAGGACGACCTCAAGGACGACTTCTAGAATGACCTCGAGGATGACGCCTAGAAAACATCGTCGTCTAGGCGTCGTCCTTGACGACAACTTCTAGGACGACGCGTAGAGAAATTCAGCCTTTCCACTCTGGTGAAAACCAGAGTGGAAAGGCTGGAAAGGTTGCCACTACCTATGAGCGATGGTGGCAACCAGACAACTGGGAAGCCGGTTCTCAGGTTGCCGCCGTCGCTCATAGATGGCGGTAGCTGTCCAGAGTTTTGTGTCGACATTTATTAGGTGACGGACACAAAACTAGGGAAATTAGCTCATAACAGCTCCACTGTAAAATGGCCCTTTGGCGCATGGTCAAACCCGTTTATAACGAACAGCAGGAAACGCTACGATTAGTTCAATATAGCAAGTAGTTCGATATAGCAAAAATTATTCAAAGTCCGAAAATGTAACTCCAACCAATATTTTAAAGGCAACCCGACGTTTTCGGACTTTAACTCTCACCCAACCAGGCAGATTTCTGCCGAATATGTTTACTTTCAAAAGCCATTTACAACGAACTTCCACGATGCCATCGTTTTGAGGCGAGAGCTTCTCTTTCTTTCTCATCTCTTCACCTCCACCTTGTAACAACACGCTGTAAATGTTGTTTTGTTTTTTTTGCATGCGTGCAGGTTTTTTTTAAGTTTATCTCTTTTTCTGAATTGCTTCTCTTCGTAAGCAAACGCTTTAGGATGAAAAGTTTTTTCTTTTACTGTGCGTGCGTGCAGAGTGTATTTTTTAGCTGTCTCGCCTTCTGAATCGCTTCTCTTCACTCAATTGTTTTCGCAACTTGAGCTCTTGGAATTTTTTTCTTTCCTACTTCTTTTTTGGAGGAAGGGACAGGCTAGAAGAGGATTGTTTGCGCATTTTTGGAAGCCTCCCCGAGGGGAAAAAGTTTGATATAGCCAATAGGTTGTTCGTTATAAAAAGTACTTTTTACGTGCATTTTTATTTAAATTTTCCATGAGTTCGATATCGACAATAATTCGCTGTATGTGGGTTCGTTCTAAACGGGTTTCACTGTAGCATACTTTTGTTCATGAAGGCAATTTCACACAAATGGCGCAGCACTTCCATCACTGCATAAAGGCACCCTGGTTCTGTATTATCACAGTAGCCTCGTGACTTTAAGCTCCTGACATCGCCGACATCATCTGGAAATTCAGGCAACGACGGGAGACAGCGCGTTTGAAGACCAATCTCTATTCTTTGTTTCATTTAACAGTAAAGCGCGGTCGACGATACGAGCCATGGGAACAATCAAACAGCATCAAAAGCGCAACATCATGGCATTTGTCATCCTTCTGTATGTGTTCTTTCATCGGCTAAATCAATTAAGTGCAGCGAACGTTCCGTGACTTGCTCTTTTAGTATGTGTAGTGGTTGTCTGTGAATGAACCTTCGACTGTGATCTAATTTAAGATGAAAGAAAGTGAGTAGAGACACTGTGAAATACATATTTATACTATTTGTTCTTGCTTCTACTTGCGTGAATATCAGGATCAACCAATATTGAAATATTTTTATTTTCGCTTTGTTTAAGACTATCTCGGAGCAGGTGTAGCGCGATTCTTAGCAAAAATGGCATTTTGGCGCGAGATGTAGCAGAATTTCGTTTGTGGCCCAATTTGGTGCAAATGGCGCAGCACTTCCATCACTGAGTAACTGAAAAGCGACACCTGGCCATATTTGTAAAATATTAAGCCCGAGAATATAGCTTTGTTTAGCGTATAAGGGAGGAGTTCTCGAACTTTTGAAGCTCAAGGAACCCTCGTCTGCCTCGAGTGGCAGTCGAGGAGTCCCTCCTGGGGTATGATTTTGGTCAAAGTGAGGGCGAGAGCATACTCGGCCTCTGATTGGACGTGGCACCACGGCTTACATGTAATCAACCAATCAGACTTTTTTACTAGTTTGCAAGCTTAAAATAGGGCGAAATTTCAGGCGAGATTAACTTTTGATTGGTGACAAAAATTCTCGTGGCCTCTGTCGTGCTTGTCCTTAGTATTCCTTCATCTAACGGTCGACGTCACCTTGTGTACAGCAGCGGAACTACTTGAGGTTTGGAAAAGAAGTGCGGGTTGTCAATGGCTTCCAACATGAAATAGCGGACGTCAACAATTTCGGCCCGAGTCCGATCTCGCTTTGCCGTAACGCTTGGTTCGTAGCAGACAATAAACTTTTTTCGGTCCACTACCAAACGACGTACGTCATTTCCTCGTTTTATTTATGTCTGCGAATGACGCTTCGTAGCAGGTGAGCTGCGTTCTTTGCTTGCGTTAGCAGACAGACCGTCTGTGAGCGCCATCCTGGCTCGTTCTGCGAGAGGAAAATTAGATCTCGTTCTCGCTGTAACCAAAATTGGACCACTAGGTCTTGGCACTGATGCATTAAAGCTGTGCAGAAGGCTGCAGACCTTGTAAAACGTAATGCACATTACTATAGAGGCTGCAGACCTTGTAAAACGTAATAGAAGGCTGCAGACCTTGTAAAAACGTAATGCACATTACTATACATTACTATACTAAAACGTAATGCACATTACTATATTGGAGGTCAACCACGGGAGAGAATGTGCAGTTTTATCGATGGACAAGGACCTCTATTATTCTCTGGAGAAAAATAGATTGATGAAAAGGGTGAAGGATGCGCTAGAATCGAATCTGGTTCAGTTTCAATCCCAAACAGGCATTTCGCTAGACAGTTTTCTTGTCATTCTTGATTATTATCTTCAGTCTACGGTTGTGGAGTATGAGGGAAAAAAGTTTGTGCAGAAGGAAGGCGTGTGCATTGGGTCCTCGGTTGCACCGGCGTTATCGAAGGTGTATCTGAACTCGTTGGACTCTGTTGTGTTTGATCGAATTCAAGGTTTTGGAGAGGACACGTGTTTTGTGAGGCATTATGTGGATGATATTTTTGTGTGCACCTTCCGGGATGACCTGTTGATTGGTCTCGAGCATTTGATAAGATCAGCAGCCCCTGAACTACGCTTCACCGTAGAGAAACCGGAGAATGGAGTATTACAATTCTTGGATATGCGAATTCACACTGATAAATGGTCTCTGCTGGGAGTACGGCAAAGAAAACCCGAAACCTGTTCTGTCAAAAAGGAGCTGCCATTCGAAAACGGTAAAAGCGGGAGTGGTAAAGTCTTTGATCAGAAATGCTCTAGACCGCTCATGCATACATTTTATCACAAATTCGTTGGAAGGTCAATGGAAGAGACTAAGAGGGGCAGGGTATGAAGAAGAGTTCATCAGAAGGAATTTAGATGTACACACTAAGGAGAAAAAGGAAGAGAAGACACGTCGAAAAGACGGATTGCTGTGATTGCGTATTTTCATGGAATTTCACATTAGCTGAAGGCGTGTGCTAAGCAGTTTGGAGTGGAAACAGTTTTTAGTTCTGATTTCAGGTTAGGTAGAATAACTCCTTTTGAAACTGAATTGCATGAGTGCAGGAAAGGTCACCATGAAAAATCGATTGCTTGCAAGAACAGTGTAGTGTATGAAATTCCGATGGCGTGTGGCTTTGCTTATGTAGGGCAAACTTCGAGGTGTGTTAATGACAGACTAACAGAACACAAGAGAAATGTAAGGATTAACGCAACTAACTCTGAAATAGCTAAGCACATAAATGAATGTAACAATTGCACTGCTTTGTGGTCAGAGACGGAAATACCATATTTACTCGCAGAATGAACGCACTTTTTTTTCCGAAAAATCGAGGCAAAGTTGGGGGTGCGTTCATTACGCGAGGTAAAATTTTTGCGTCCGTATTTACTCGCATAATGAACGGACCTTTTATCCCGCAAAAATCGACGTAACTTCTTATCTCTTTGCGCGCAGCGCGGCGACTCCAAAGCCAAACTGCGATGCGCAAAAAAAAATGCCCCTCTCCATGTTTTTTTTTTCTTGCTTCCGTGTTTTTTTTTTTCCCGCCTTTCGCAAGTTGTTTTGTTTGCCCACGCTGCCCATGCTTTCGCGACCTCGCTGCACCAGGATAGAAAAGTGTGTTCATTTCGAGGGCTTCTCGCTTCTCTTTCCAAAGTGCGACGAGGAGGCGAGGGCAGGATCTTCATTATGTGCGCTTTGCTTGGGCGAGGGCTTCTCCGCTTTTCTTTCTTATCTCCTTGCGCGCGGCGCGCGACCCTGAAACCAAACTGCGTTGTGCGAAAAAGAAAAAAAAAAACTCCTCTTAAAGTTTTTTTCTTTTCTCTTAAGGGGCTGTGCAACAATTTTTCAGACTTTGTCCAATTAACTACGGAAATTAATCTGCGTCACCTATGGAACGAAAAACAGAAAACCACATTTTCTTCCGAGCGCTAGTTCTTATTTAAACAAAAAGAAACAAATCGAAGGTCGCAGTGCCTCTCAAGCCTCTCAACTTTCCACGTGACTTTCGAGTGCACGTACTCTGGAGGTTCACGTGGTTTCCCCTTGGGCACTCTCTTTAGAAACCCCAGCCGCTTCCTCCGCGATTCGACGACTTAGAAAGGATTAGCTCATCGAAGGTCGCGGTGGAGCGATGGACACAATGGACGGTTCTGTCACGGGGCTGACGGCGAGTGCTGCAGTGGAGGGGGACAGGGTTTGTTGACTTCCGCCGTACCTCCAGAAACGCCGTCATTTTAGTTCCCGTAGCCGCCACGCGGCGGCTGCAGATCGGCAAATAATTCATTTTTTTTTGCCTTGCAATTACGCAGCAAAACAGCAGTTTTTCCGGGAAAGGTGACTCGTTTTTGGTCACTTGGGCTTGCATGAACAATATAAAAAATGCAGTGTGGCAATTCTTTCAACGTTAAAACCGTTGCACAGCCCCTTTAATTCCGTGGATTTTTTTTTGCCGTCTTTCGCAAGCTGTTTTGCTTTGCTTAGGCGAGGGCTTCACCGCTTCTCTTTCCTATCTTCTTGCGCGCGGCGCACGCCACCAAAACCAAACTGCGCTGTGCAAAAAAAAAAAAAAAAAGCTTTTTTTTTCTCTTGGTTTTGTGGATTTTTTTTTTGCTGCCTTTTGCAAGCTGTTTTGTTTCGCTTTGCTGAGGCGAGGGCTTCTCCACTTCTCTTTCTTAACTCTTTGCGCGCGGCGCGCAACACAAAATCCAGACTGCGCTGTGCAAAAAAAAAAATTTTTATGCTTTTTTTTTTTTGCTTTTGTTGGATCTTTTTTATTTTTTTAACGCCTTTTACAAGGCGTTTTGTTCGCTTACGCTGCCCATGCATTCGCGACCTCGCTGCACCAGGATAGAAAAGTGCGTTCATTTCGCGCGTGGAGGGAGGGGGTCAAAATTTTGACGTCCAAGTTGGGGGTGCGTTTATTACGCGAGTGAAAAAAAAGTCGAAATTTTGAGAGCCGACTTGGGGGGTGCGTTCATTACGCGAGTGCGTTCATTGTGCGAGTAAATACGGTAATACATAAAGAAGTGAATGACAGTAAAAGACTGGTAAGGGAAACCATTCGGATTAAATCAATCGGTAATTGTATAAGTCAGGCATCGTTGCAGTTGGGGAACAATGCTAAAGCATTTTTGGGACTGTAAACAGTGTTTTTTTTTTTTTTTTGAAGGGTGAAGTGGTTTTGCACTTGTTAGAGTGAGTCCATCAGTATCTGTCTGTTGTGGTTGTTGTTCCGGTTTGGAGATATTCTTCCCAGTTCTTTTCATGTTCGCGGAGATCGTTGGCCTTTGTACTCAAGATCTGGGTCTTGTTGGGTCGTGGGTGTAGTGTCAGTGACACACAAAGAGAAAAAGAAAGAGAAAAAAAAATTTTCTTTCCGGAGAAGTGGAGGGTTTGCCCCTGTTCGTAGTAGTTGCTTGAGGGGGCGTCCCATTGCCTTGTTATCTTTGGGTCTTTTGTTGTTGTTTTTGTTTTGGTGTGTTGTGCCTTTGAAAGGGGCATGTTGAGTGTTTGTGTGACCTTGTGGTTGTGAGTATATAAGGATGTGGGACTAAATAAATCTTTTAGCTGCGTTTGAGACGTTCTCTTCTTCACTTGTCTCTGTCCCTTCTACTTTTAAGTTTCTGTTTCTACCCCAGTCTCGGGTTAAGTTCCAACATGGTAAATATCCACCAGCTCGCCTGTACTTTAACCGTTTTTTCACTATAGAGTGTCTGACTCCTAGGTACTATTGGGGAAAAATGAAATGCGAACAGAGGAGCGCATGGCTTGCCGTACAGGCTGCGCCACCTGGAAGTGAGCCTAGGGGCGAGGGTGCGTGGCCTACTCCCGATGTGTTCACGCCCTTCGCTCGGCGCTCCCCAAGCTTCGGCAGTGCGCCTTTCAGTGCGCTGAAAGCTACCACCGCATCTTTGCTGGCTCAGCGCGTGCGGTGCGACGAAGCTCGGCCCACGCGCCGAGCAGACAAAGATAGCGGTGACAGCTTTCAGCGCACTGAGAGGCGCACTGCCGAAGCTTGGGGAGTGCCGAGCGAGGGCGTGAACACATCGGAGTAGGCCACGCACCCTCGCTCCTAGGCTCACTTCCAGGTGGCGCAGTCTGTACGGCAAGCCACGCGCTCCTCTGTTCTCATTTCATTTTTCCCCGATAGTACACACATGAGTGAGTAGATCCAATCTGCTAAATTAGCGCTTGAAGTGAAAGAAACACTTCACTTCAAGGCAGGGGTGGTCGAGAGAATTCGGGAGCTCGGGGTACTCTGTGTGATGACGGTACTCTGGAGAAAACAGCCTGCGAGTCCATGATATAAGGTGCAGGAAAACCAACCCAAACGGATGTACTCGACGCAAAAAGAAAAGTAAAGAAATGGCTCAAGAATACGATTGTAGGAATACTCGAATAGTAGTTTAGAATATTACGCTATTCGTTTCAACACGAACCGTGGCATTCATTCTTTTCGAAATTTTGATCGCAGCACGTTAGCCCCATTGAGCGAGCACCTTACCAAACGCTAGTGCACTGCGGAGGAGCAACGCCACGGAGCTCGCTTCTGCGGGTGTTGTTGCTCCGCGGTGCACCGGTGCTACCGATGATGATGAAGCCTCAGAGAAGGGGGAAGCGACAACTTATGGCACGTGCGGCGTTACAAGCGAAGGAAAACTCGCATCGCTAAACCGTTCCCACTCTTCGGAAACTATTTTAAGAATATTTTAAACCTTAAAAAAGTCACGATTCGGTACGAACAACAAATTGAATAAAGAGTGATATTCGATTTGTTATTACAAACTTACGGGTTTTTGCCCACCCCTAGCGAATGGGGGCATTAATTAAGCCGCTGAGGGCAGCAGCTGCGCTTTTGGGGAAATGTGCTGAATGAAGGGCATCGCACCTCACCGACACTGATGTAGCAGCTGCTGAGGGCAGCCGCCCTCCAGACGCGCGATTCGTGCCCGTACAGCACGTGCAGCGAGCTGAACCAGCCCCTGGAGAGCTGCTCCAGGCTGAGGTCTTCAGCACCCGCCTGGCAGAGGGAAGGGTGCTCGTGGAAGCGGTACACCCGCAGGGACCGGTCATCTGACGTGGAGCACAGCAGGCGCCGGGGCACATTGAAGTTCACCGAGAAGATGACGCCCTGGGTGGGGAAGCGCGGCCGCGAATGAGCTCGCACAAACAACGCCCCTCCCGGCGTCGCTACAAGGTGTTCTCGGCGCTGTTCAGTCAGAAAAAAGCCTTAGAAATAAGCCACCGAGGGGAGTGCAATGAAAATTTAGACAAAGTTGTCTTTAGGAAATGCATTTATTGATATTTCGCAAGTGTAGGTTTCTGGAGAAAAGTGTAAGAAAAGAAGAATGTGTTGTTCCTACGCATCGGGCAGAAAAATGAAAACCAATCGTCGGGTTGACGCTCCTACTGCTCACAGACGGTACCGCACGTGCTTGGATGTGCTGGATCTGCTTGCGTGTGTTTGTCTCAAAAAAGCTTTCCCATATTTGTTTCAACAGTGTCAGCCAGACGGTTTGTTTTCATTCTTTTTTTCTCTATATACATAAGAGTAGAGGGCTTTTCATTTTTTATACTTTCTTCCAGAAACCTGCACTCGCGAAATTGGAGTATGATAAATGGACCATCTAAAGACACTTTCATGAAAGTTTTGGTGCACTTCATTCATTGCCTCATTTATAAGGCTTTTTTCTACTACTGAATAGTGCTTGAGAACAATCTGTAGATCGCTTCGGTTGCAGAACTTCCGACATCCCACCGTACGATGGAGTGTTGAAACTGTGTCCGATATTTCGTAGCAATGGCGATTTGCTGGGGCACCACACGCATGTCATCTGTTAGCTGGAAGTTTAAAAAAAAAAAACACGTATAATTGGCTCTGCGCATTAATATACGGTCAGATGGCAAGAGGTTTCTTTGTCACCAATTCGGTGAGTCTGGGCAGATCTACCTAAATGTGTGATGCAGGCAGAGATGCTTCTTTCTACATCTCTAGCAGGCAAAAATTTTAAATATATTTCGGCACACAAACCAGTAACAAAACAAGCAATTCTTAAAGACGTGACGATGGAATTAGCAGTCTCGGACATTTCGAGAATAGCTTGTCATCTGAAAGCACAAAGAAGGTTAGTCGTCGATGCTCCTAATGCCACTTTATGTGGAGTGTACACCTCTCCCGGATGACAGGCCAAAGAGCCCCTCCTCTGAAGCGGAGTTCTATGAATAAGGTGATCTAATAACGTTGCTCACTTCGATAACAACCCAAATTCTGGCTAAAATATCACTAAATAATAACATTAAACAAGGGTTGGGCAAACTCAAGATTGCATGTACCGTAGCTTTCTAATGCTGGAATCGTCTGTTGCGGCCTCCAAATCTTTCGGGCTGTCAGTTTATCGCAGTCTGTTTCAGTTTAATTAGCATGAGTTCTGCAGTGGCCCGCTATGGTAGAACCACTCCGTAACAAAGTCAGTTTTTAAAAAAAATTTTCCTTACATTTGTACTTCAAATGCCTAGGCCAGTACACATTACAGTCAAACGCCTTTATAACGAAGTCCGCAGGACTGGCGAAACTTTTCGTAGCACAGGTAACTTTGTCGTAGTAGTCGAGCGCAAAAACGCGATCACACGAAACCGAATTTGTGCTATTGCATGTTGACATACCTGCACAACATTCAAGGTATTTTAGAAAACAGTATAGTGCCAAATACAGCATGAACGACATCAGAAAAAGGTTTCGTGCGTTGACAATTGACTTATCAAAAAGGGGGAATGGTGGACGAGTCTGCTAGCACAACGTAGCTCAGAGCACTTGGGGCGAAAGCTCGCACTGCAGAATTAAAACATCTAGACTCAATTAAGATTTTTTTTTTCTAAATTAAAATTGTACAGGTACGCGTTTGCATGCTCACCACCATGTGACGAAATTAGAGACGCCAGGCTAGCACTCGTCGTACCGTTAAAGGGACCATGAAATGACCTTTTTACTTTTGCCAGATAACTTTTACATTAAACCTTCAACGTTCACTGAATGCCAAACAGGCATCCGTTTTCGTCTCCGTTTATTAACCTTCTACACAAAAAATTAATGAAATATCGACTTTTTCTTTCTTCTCCAACTGACCGCAAAACAAGTTGCGGCGTAATTTTGACGGTCGTGACGCTCTCTGGCACAGGAACCGGAAGTTCTCTCGGCAGTAGGAGAATGGGAGCGTTAGCGGCGGCGAGTTGGGGGTGCGCCGGTAGGTTTTACTGCGCTGATGGCGCTGATGTCACTGACGTATTTTCTGAATCGGCGCCTCTAATCGCTGCGATAGCCATGGACACATCGCAGCTTAGCGAAATTCAATGAGATATGTTGCGCTACAGCGACAGCATGGGACTGCTCCCATACGCCGGTATGCCTGTTGGGAAGTGCGGCGAGTCTTCCGGGGAAGACTCCAGAAGTCAACCCAACTGTCATTGTTGGTAAAAGGCGGCCCGTGTCAGCTGTTTGCAAAGCGACGTAGATGGAAACAAATTGCCGCGGCGTCTTTCGCGGCCTCGGAGATGCAGGAGCGAGCCGACGTTAAAAAAGATACGTTTGAACTACGACAGTGTCAGCAAGAGCCACGTAAATACCTGTTCACACTCGGAGCGGACGCGCTGCGTTTGATGGAAGTGCTGTATTCGCGCTGTTGGTGAAGCGCTTCGGGACCGATCTTTTACGATTGCAACTCGATACTGACGTGGCACTCAGCAAAGGAAGGTTGGACCGGCATCGCACGTAGCTCCCACGAAACTGTTATAGCTCGAAAGTGACGTGCAGTCGTGTCAGAATAAAAATGGCATACTAATAACAAAGTGTACATACCGTGTTACGAAGGTAATCCATACGGCGTTTATTCGAGCTTTATATCACACAAAACAAGAAGATAGAATCGACGAGAGTCCCTTTTCGACGACAGTGTTCGTCAAAACTGCCTCGGAAAACAAGGAGATGACAAGGGGAAGAGATTGACCTCACCTCTTAATCTAAAATTGAGGTCAGCGATCAAACTATAACACGGGCAGAGGCCACAAGGGTCGCACGGGCATATTCCATTCAGCACGCCAGCCAATCACAGTAGTTGCTTCGTTTACCCACACGATAGATGGCGCTTGGCTCTCAGCATTATCAAATTTGGCAATTTTCGTCACATCTCTAATCATGCTACAAAATGTGGATCTGAATATTATTTAACAAAACTTTTAGGAAACATTCGCCGGCTATTTATTGTTTATGATCGCGGTGCTGGTGAGGTAGGCTCTTACCCAATAGGCAACGTGGATTCGGCTGACGTGCTGCGATTCCACGGATGCATCGCAGTGAAAAGGCAGAGAGCTTTCGAAGGAAAGAAGGCGCAAAAGCATAGAGTTATTATAATGTACGCTAGAGGTTCAACTGGCGCTAGTGTGCTGACGCAAATTGAAGCAGACAGCAACCAGTCCAAAATTGACTTCCGGTAATGCATTTCTATGGGAAAAAGTGAGTGCATTTTCTCCCTGCGCTCGATCATAAGAGCAAATATCCCAAATAATTCGTACGTACTAGGTAGCTTGGAACATTTCTCAGTCAGGCCGACGAAATAATTGGTCAGTTACGGTGTTTTTCTTTCGAATTCATCGCATTAAAAACGGTGCTAAAACGGCTTCGTACGTGTATTTTTGTGCACTCTCGGACACTGTTAGCGCGAACACGACGTCGGCGCTTTTCAGCATGGGGGATATACGTGCGAAACGAACGAAGAACATCTTGAAATTAAGAAAGACGGCAAGAACTACGCAGTAACACTGGATCAGTAAATATACGTGCATGTAGGATCAAAATCTATTCCGATTTTAAATAAGTAAGTACCGCTTTATTCTTTCTGCTCTGAGCGAAGCTACTTGTTCTACGTTCAAAATATCACCCACACGCTCGAAATCTTTGAGAACAAGTGCCCGATAAAAGCTACCCGGCAGAGAAAACAATACGAAGAGACACCTTTCATAGCCCACGGACTTTATTCTCTACGTTTTGAATGTTTCTATCCGCTCATGCACGACGGGGTCATTTTCATATAGTGACCGGACTGGCATATTATCAATATATAAGCGTCACCGGAATGCTGGCGAGCCTTGAACACGCTCTATATTCCTTTCGCTTGTAATTTTGCTTCGAATCGTCGCTTGTTTTTACACACCTGCTGCGGAACACACGTTTGGGACTGAAATGTAGCGAAGTTAAACATCGCTCACTGATGAAGAAAAATGCGCTAACTAAAGCAATTACTCTTTTACAATATTAATTAAGACACATACTATTCGGTACGACCGAAATAACCAATGTGTTCCGTGTTATTTTCGGGCGAAGAGACAAAATGCACGCGCTTTTTCCCATAGGAATGCACAGGAGCACCGCAAAAGTAGACTGGTTGCTGTCTGCTTCAATTTGCGTCACGGAAGTCGCATAGACACTAGCGCCAGTTGAACCTCTAGCGTACATTATAATAACTCTATGCGCAAAAGAGTCCAGTTTTCATTTAAAAGTTCTATAGCAAAGAATTTTTTTTGGCTCCCTATTTTTGTGTTTTTGTGTTTCTTTTCATACCTTTTACGACGTGCGGTAGATGAAATTTGATTTCAGAATCGTTTCATGGTGCCCTTTAATTCCACCACTGGCAAAGTTTGTCATCTACAGCCGAGACGGCAGGTGCTCCTTGCTGCAGACAAATTCGTCCGCTATCCAAATTTCCACACAACAAACTTAACTGACTTGACAAAATATCAATCGCAACAATCACTAAACCAACCGACACCGACCCCCAATCACACGGCAAAGAGGTGTCCGCCAGCTGCATAAATACCTATGGCCTTTTCTAAAATAAGGTGGCGGCTTGCGCCGCCACATGTTGTTCAGAGGAGGCTCTCAAAGCGGCTCTGCTGCTCGTAGAAGCAAACGCGGCAGCACAACCAGAGCAACATAGCAGCACAACCAGAGCAACATAGTCACGTAGTGCCATCTAGACACGAGGTTGCACGCTAACTAATTATTTAAACCCAAAACCAAGAATGTGCGGCACGGCGACGTCGGAGGGTGCAGCAAAGGCGGCACCGCAGCGGTATTAACTGTTGCCACTGCCACAGTATTTCTGATCTCTACGTTCGTTACTTGAGAGCGTCAATTTACATAAAATCTATGACTTCTCATCTAGAAAATTCATGATACCAGTCATTTTTGCTTTGTGGGACCCATGCAATTGCTTCACTAAACAGAAATATTTTTTAAATAGGATTTTGTAGTAGTAGTCGGAGAAACAAAGTGAACACATGGGAGATTGGCCGAGAACTTTATTTTACTTCGTTAAACGGGCGCTTTTGTAGTAGAGGCATTCGTTATAATGGCATTTGACTGTACAACCATACTTTAACATTGCTTCCAATATATTGGTAAGTGCAAGGCTTATATGGCATTGTTCTTACTAGCAGGATTATCAGTGTTTAGGGGGGATTTGGCACAACAAAAGTAATTGCTTGCTGTGCCAAGACCATGACATGCATTTTACTTGGTAAGAATGGCACTCAAAAAGGACGATGCTCAATGACACTTAAGTATGTTCAAATAAAAAAAGACCTGCTCATCCCGCTTTAGTTTTGCAAGCTCTAAGTTTTCACACTGCATCTGTAGAACGAAATAGCCTATATACAACAAACACCCTTGTCAGTCATGTGGAGTTCAATATGAAGGTACTTTTCCAGGATAAACACTAATGTACAGCTTTTCTGGAATGCGTTAGAAGTAAAAAAAAAACCCAAAAAGTGGCAATTGTTGATTCAGCACCTGTACTCGAACACCCCCAAAGTCAAAAGGCACAAAAGGAAGCCTACCTGGTGCCCAGAGAGCCTATGCACCACACGAGCAGGGACTTGTGCCAGACACTGGGAAGGTGCCCAGAGGATGACCTCCTTGAAGACGGTGCCCACAGCCACCATCAGAGAATTCCAGGTGGAACCGACGAAGTGACCAGCATACCTTAGGATTTATCGGGTTTCTTACAGTCAAAGTCACATCATTTTGTCTGCACTTCGAACTAGGTCCAGCGTAAAATCACTACAGTAGTCTGTCGAAGCTCTCAGCTCGTCACGATTGGGGGTTTCCTCCTTTCCAGCATTTTCCCTGCTAAAGTGGAAAAAGTGGAAGGCTTTGTGGGAGGAGCTTTTCCTACCTCTCGTAAGCTGCCACAGAACATAGATCGGTAAAGTAGCAGGTAAAGTAGCATCACAAAATGGAGCAGCCAGAACTCTCAATTTGACAAAGTCATGGGTAGGGACCCATTGAGACATCCATGGTAGTAGTCACGTTTAAACCTTCTTTGTTGCTGTACCACAATACGGCAGAATCACCTCCGCCGTAAACAACCGGAAAGCATCCGGGGCACTGATGACAAAGTGATGCCCAATAGATAAATTTGAAGTCAAAATGGCGAATCTTGCCACTACAACATTTGCTCGAATAATTGCTGCAACTTTTGTGTACACGGCCTACATATATAGTTATCCGCAAACACCTGTCGCGTCCCAAGCCCTTTCGAAGACCGCCAGTCAGTGCGAACTTTGAATGCACAACAATACCGTTACCGTGTTTCGTTTCCTCGAAGCAGGTGCAGTAGAGCTAACAAACTTGGGAATAGTAAAATATATGTTGGGAAAAACAAATTATCATTCCTGGCTGCAACGTGGTGACACCTGCAACGAGGCTCGATGAAATGCACCTGCTGAGACAATCAACTCAATGACGTGATTACCATATACCCGAAGCACAACTGTCTCCACCAACTGAGAGGCTCTGCTGTGATCAAACGTAGACTGACACGTAGAGCTGTTGCTAGCGGTAGAAAAATAAAAAGGACCCATGCGGAGATAAAGGATACAGAATGCAGCTCTCAGTGCAGACAGCCCAAGCGAGACGCTCCTTGGACTTCCAGTCCCAGAGGGACACGCCGTTGTGGCCGAAACAAATGGCCACATTCATGCACTTTTCGTCCAAGGGATCAAAGGAACCGTCATCTGGTGCAAGCCACTGGATGTCCCAGATCCAGTCGTCAAACATGACCGGTTGCAACAGCACCTGAAAACTATTGTCCCGAAAAGAAACAGAAACTCTGAATGTATACCCATAATATTTTGCAGTTCAGCACTGTTGCAATTCATTATATAGAGAGCTCTTTGTGCAGGGTTAAAACCCAATTTCACCCAATAGTACTTGCATCCGGAATATGTTTTGTCAACACCAAGTTACATCTACATTCTTTCCATAAATGGGGAAATTACAACTTCTTTAGCATGTCATTTTACAACTTATTTGGATGTGAAAAACAAGCTGTAAAAATAGAAACAATCATGATAAAAGTCAAGATAATTCTTTTCAGAAGAGGAAGTATGTAACATAACTTCAACTGTGAAATTCAACTCGAAACTTCTCGAAAGCTCAAATTGCTGTGGCATAATCCCCAACTCTTCCCTGAATCCTAGTTCGGGAAACCCAAAACAAGACATGCATATAATACACAGACTCATATCTCTGCTGTCACTTCACAGCGAAGGTGCTTTTCTAATGTTTCCAGCATAAATTGTGGGCATTTGGCACTCATCTCCGTGACACTTTTAGTTTGAGCGCAGCAGAAGCTATAAGAGTGAGCTCCGCACTTTGATTGGTCCCGCCGAACGTGCACGCCTGAGCAGTGCAAGAGTAGCAAGGGCAAGGCACTAGGATTAAAAGAATTCCTACCACATGTGTTGTTTTTCCTATCTATTTATTTCATTTTATTTTTATTACCCTTAAATTGGCCTTTTCTGGGCTTCACATAAGGTAGTGGGAAGAAGATACAAAGTCAAGACGAAGTAGTTATGCACACATGTTACAACTCAGCATCTGGCCAGGTCATATGTCTTAAGCACCTACATCTCTGAAATAATCTGCGTTAGATATAGTGATAATGATATCAGGCAGCCTGTTCCGCAATCTGGTCGATTGCAGAACAGGCTGCCTTCTTTACTGTAATCCTAAAGAAACCAAGGCCTCGAACGGAATCCGAATCGCAAGACCAATATTTTTGACCGAACTTGAGCAAAACCGTAACCAAAGTCAAGCTTTTAACGTTGAACCCAAACTGGAACGGAACCGTAATCTTCTGTGGCGGTTACTAGTTCACTGGAAAGTGTTTCAGCGCAATAAATTCTGATCTGCACCTTCTTGAGGGTGGAGGTGCGAACCGTGATGGTAGCATCAGTGACGCAGTTTTGACTAAACAAACGGCGCCAACATGGAGACAGCTCAATAATAATGAAACAAACCAAAATATTTCACGTCTACGTGCAGCGCGAGTTGGCGTCGGCGAGTCAATGCGGAGGCATACACTTTCACACTTTGCTTTACCTCACCGTAGGACATGAAAGGACACTACGAGCCACCGGAGCCAATTCATAGCTCGAAGGGTGTCACGTGCCCTTTCGGTTGGATGAAACAGACAGTGTTAAATAAGTTATATCTAGAAAGTACTTGAGGTAAATTACAAAGTAGATAAGAGTAGATGTAGTTCAATAAAGTAGTAACTAGACCAGGTGCAAAGTACTTGAAGTAAAGTACTATTAATATAATGTATTTTAGAAGTAAAGTAAAACTACTTTTTAAGTTTTTAACATAATCTTTTGTGATGACCTTTCATTCTCCTGTAAAGTTTTTTTTCAATTAGTATGCATTCCCTGGGGGTGATCAGGGGTGCATCAGTTATTTCTAAAAATGGCCCACTCATGTTAATATGCTCAAACCTGATCTACCCCAGAGTTACTGGGAAGCCTTTAAAAAATACAAAATTTACTGCTTACCTTTAAACAAATACTATACTACTCCCTATTTTACTCAAAAATGAGCTATGGCATCTTGGTTTAGGGAACTGCAACAGCAACTAACTACAATAAACTAATTATCTTGCGGAATAAAATCTTGCATATGTCTGAAAATTATAAAGGAGACAGAAAGAAATTTAAGCATGCAGCCACTTTTTAATAAATATAGTAATATTCTCGAGTTAGACCAAGTATTTTTTTTTTCAAACTCTTACAATTGATACACAGAAAAAAACTCAACACTACACACACAGATAATCTGAGCACAAACAATATTCAAAATCCAATGCTGAAAGATGCCAGCCATAAGAACTATGGCCGACAGAGGCTAAGTTTCCAGATAAGTAAAACTCTAACCCTTTGCGGTCAGATACCCTGACCAACTTAATGGTCATTTCGGTCAGGAACTATTTTGGACGCATGGGCCCGGAAAAGTAAAATTATTTCTGGCGTACAAAGGTAACGTCTCACACTAAACGTAAGGACAGGAAAGTCCAGGAGATTGTTTGTGTACAAACTCCGGAACAATGTTTGTGGCAGAGCGGCTCCACGGCCGCTGTGTTGTGCAGTCGTTTCATATTCATCACTACTTTCACTCAAGTCACAGAGGTCGCCTCTCCATCATCTGATGGAGAGATATAGTCGTCCTCTTCAATGAAATCGTTGTCACTTTCAATTACATCACGCATAGAGTTGCATAAAATGAGCGTGGCTGAAACGTGGCTACAACCGTCAGTGCCAGCGAAGTTGAAATTGGCGCGCTCCTCCGTTGCACAAAAAGACATACAACATAGAACATGTATTTTTTTCTTATGACTAGTCCTGCCCTCTATGAGAAGAAACTCGAACCCTTTCAAGAGTGATGTGATTGAAGTGTTTTCCAAGAGATGGCGCCACCGATCCAGCAAAAAGAGCGAAAGAGCATGTTCAAAAGGACGCGGGAATGCATGTCGGGCGACGCCCGACTTCTGACCGGAAGCGCGTTTCTCCGATGTCGGGCCTGGCCCGACACACTTGACACGCAAAGGGTTAAACAGAAAAAATATGTCAAGGCTTTCATAAACCTTTTCATAGGTTTAAAAGTGATTGCAGAAGATGCTTGTGGCACGTGGGATTGCTTTCTCATCTGTGTAATTGCCCTGTCAAACAATTGACTGTGTAATCCGTGCTGTGACTGACAATGACGCGGCTGTTATCTGTACCTAATCTACTCTTCCCTTCCTTTTGTTATTCTGTTATTTCTTTCGTTCACTAACATGAGCTGTTAAAAAGAAGAAGCAGAGCCCACGAGTAAACTTTCAGTCTGCCCGAGATGTCATCCGAGTCACTTCAGTGGTGACAAGTAAATGGCTTTTATGAGTTTACGTACCCCGCACTAGCTGGCCCCACTTCCGGATCGTTTGCGCTGCTGATGCTGACAGCTTGGATGGTCAGCCATGGCAGCGTTTCTAAGCCCACCGCAGTTCGAGGAAACCGTGGAGAAGTGAGACGCGTACAAGTTGTGGCTGGAGGCCTTCTTTAAGGGGAACGGCATGAGCAACACTAAGAAGAAGCGAGGTTTCCTGGTGGCGGCATTGAACACCCGCACGGTCAAGGTATTGAGCAGTCAGTGCGCCCCGGGGAAGGTTAACAACCTTGAGAACGCAGAAGTGACGCAACTGCTTCAGGCGCACTACTCGCCGAAGATGAACGAGATTACCCAGTCGTACAAGTTTTTAGGGGCGAAGCTCCTTAGGGGCTAGTCATGTCCGTATGTCCGTCCAGTGTCCGAGCGTCCTGCGAGCGTCCTGCGTCCGGTGCTCATGCTCCTGCTCCTGCTCGTGAGCTCACGTGCTCACGTGGAGGAAAAAAAATAAAAAGATAAAAAAAGATGAAAAAAAAAAATTCTGTTTGCGCAGTTGACAGGATTTGAACCTGTGCGGGGAGACCCCAATGGATTTCTAATCCATCGCCTTAACCACTCGGCCACGACTGCGGGACGAGTAGGGGGCTCTGAGATGTGGTAGTAACTCAAGAGCTGGGGATGTCATGGATGAAACGTTGCATGTAGCCGCTCAACGTCTGTACAGGAGAGGGCACTGCGGTCAAATGCGTATATAATCGCGTTAAACTTTGCATGCATTGGCTCAACGTTTATAGACGGGAGGGCGCTGCGGTCAAATGCTCAAATGCGTACATAACCACGTTCCATACCACACATTCTTTCTGACATGGATGAAAACGAACGAAAGGCTCCGCATGCTGCGGCTCAGCGTCTACGCAGACAAGCACCACCAGAGCTTCGCCCCAATCAACATCATTCACCACTGTGGAGATGCGGTCAATTTTTTATTTACTCCCCACTTGTAAATTTCCTTCTCACGGTTTTGTACATGTACTAAACGTGCCTATCATTCTCTTCGTCCCGAGTCCTGTCTTCGTTGCCCCGCCACTGGAACCCACGTCTAGTGGATAAGATGACAAATGTCTAAACCCCGTTGCGGCCCGCGGCGAACCGACTTGCCGACTCGCTCCACCGCCGGGACGTGACGCAAGGGTAGTAAAGCAGCCGGTA
The DNA here is from genome assembly GCA_037355805.1 of Ixodes ricinus. Taxonomy (NCBI): domain Eukaryota; kingdom Metazoa; phylum Arthropoda; class Arachnida; order Ixodida; family Ixodidae; genus Ixodes; species Ixodes ricinus. The sequence continues at coordinate 47,282 of JAZHYW010035300.1, forward strand.
CTGGTAAAATTTATTGTGTCTGGCTCACACCTCTCGTCGTTCCCGCCGGTGACACTTACCGTGTCTGCTTGTGATTTGTGTGCCACCGCAAGTTTCAGGGTGTCGAAATGAATACCCTCAAAGGTCACGTCGTCGCGCATATTTAGCGCATTAATTTTGTTTTCTTTTGCCAAGTGTTTCGAGATGTGTATATGTGGTGCTTAATTGAAATGATCAATAAACGCAGTCGCTTCGTTAAAGAAATAAGATCCTGTTGTCTTTAAATGCAAAACGCATTATTATGGTCCCTGACAAACCAGAAATTAGGGCCGTCTTTTTCGCTGGTACTATTTAAAGCGCGAGAGCGGTGACTCCAGCATTGTCTTGGGTAAGAGTGCTTGGACATGCGGGTGACGCAGAAGTGAAAGCGGAGTGCTGGCGCTGGAGATGGACGAAAAATAAAAGCATCAGAACACTGCTGTTCCTCAGTTGCACGTGATAATCCAGCTGTGAGTAATATCAAGTTTTAAAATAAAAATACACTCCCCCCAACAAAAAAAAAAAGATTTCGATTTTCACATTATATAAATACAGTAAAACTGCCTATATTTTCACTTAAACAAAATAGAACATAATATAGGCAGATATGAGCAATAAATGAAAGCGTGCGTGGAGAGGCTGGTTGGTTTGCTCTCCCCCCACTGCACGCTGTTGCCTATCATGACCCTGGTGAATGCACGGCAACAGAGGTTTATCTGACCAGTGGCGTAACCAGGAATTTTTTTTTTTGGGGGGGGGGGGAGGCTAAGGTGTCTGGAATGTCATGATTTGGGGGGGGGCTGAAGCCCCATAAGCCTCCTCCCTGGCTACGCCACTAAATCCAACAGACACCACCTGTTGTTCTACTGTAGGTCACTGACCTTGACAGTTCGTGGAAGCTTCAACAGACAAGTGTTGAGGGAACTTCTACGAGCGACTGCCAGGATAGCAATTTGTTGCCTCGCCGAATCCGCTTTGATGCATGGGCAGTAAGTATAGCATGCTAAACACACCAGTAGAAGATGCATTCCAGGCACCATCGTCACCACCAATGCAGCCAACTCCCAAAGTCAAAACAGCCCTCTCCAATGCCCGGCACTAGTTTATGTGGAACCAGGATCCAGACGAAACAGTGAAGGATTTTATCGTGGCGGTTCAGCAGTTGGCAAACACTTGCAGCTTTGAGAGCTTGCTACACCAGATGTGGCAAGACCACATCATCTGCAGTCATGCAACATCCAGCAACATTGCACAGGAGCACCGGTGTCCGTCATCACATGCCACGTACCAAAGGCACAAGGACGTCTGGCCGACACTTCGCAAGACATCGCTCCAGTTGACGTGCTTCCTGGGAAAACTCCCGGTGTGCAGACAGCTGGATATGCAGGTGTCACTAGGGAACAAGATTGTGACAAGAATGTTGACAGTCCTAGAGTGCGCTGGTCCTAACCTATCTGGCTGCGACCTGCAGCGAGACTTCGACTTGCTGCACACACCCGCCTTCATCAACCAATGTCAAGGTGAGCGAAGGCCCGCTACCGGCGTCAGGTTGATACTCGCAAAGATCTCCGATTTGTTTCAGCCAGACTTAGGATTGCTGAAGGGTCCCCCAGGTCAGCTACAACTCCGTGAGGGCATGATTCCCAAGTTTTACAAAGCTCGACCTGTTCCGTACGCACTGCGAGAAGGTTTCTGAGCCGCCGAGTCAAACCTGGGCAGCGTCTCTGGTGACGGTTGTAAAGATGAATGGCAGCATTCGTCTTTGTGGTGATTTTAAAATGACTGTTAACACGGCATGTCACGTCAAGCAATAGCCACTTCCACGAACTAGAAGATGATTTTTGCAGTGCTAAACGGTGGAGAAGTCTTTAGCACTATTGACTTGAAACATGCCCACAACCAGTTGCCCTTGGATAAGGCTGCTAGTAGGCTGATGGTAATTAACACGCAAAAGGGTTGTTTGCCTTTAGCCACCTACCTTTCGGTGTCGCGTCAGCCCCTGCTATTTCTCAAAGGCGCATTGAGGCAGTTCTGCAAGGTTTGCCTGGCGTGCAAGTCTATCTGGACGACATCATTGTGGCAGGAGAACAGAACGACAGCAGCCATCTCCAGACAGTGCCGCAGCAACTGTGAGAATCTGGGTTTAGGCTAGATTCAGAGAAATGCAAGTTTCGTCAGCAAGAGTCGATTTCTTGGGTCCCAGAAGTGACTCAAAAGGGCTGCACCCCAAGGCGACAAACGTTGCTGCGGTGATTTCCTTACCGTCGCCAACCTGCATGACAGAGTTAAGGGCATTTTTGGTGTTGGGGACATATTACCGTAAGTTTTTGCCGGATGTATCCCTGATCTTGAGGCCCTTGTACGACCTTTTAAAAAGTAGACTGTATGAAAGTGGACCAAGGTCCAGAGGAAGCTTTCAAGGGCACGAAGACTTTGCTGCGAGAAGCCAACTTTCTCGCGCACTACGACCCCAACAAACCGTTATGGTTAGAATGCAATGCGCCACCCACGGGAATCGGGGCAGTACTTTCACACCGAGAAGACAGCATGGAATGCCCTATCTCCCGCACGCTTTCGGCGGCAGAGCAAGACTACTCGCAGCTGGAGCGTGAGGCACTTGCTCTTGTGTTTGGTGTCATGAAATTTTGTCAATACTACTTGCTGGGACTCACTTTCACGCTGGTTACCGACCATAAACCCCTCGCAGGGCTTTTTCACCCAGAGAGACGAATCCCTGCGATGGATGCTGCAAGAGTACAGCGCTGGGCACCACAGCTAAGTGCCTACTCGTACAACTTTGAGTACAAGCCAGGGAAAAGCAACATCACGGCAGATGCTTAGAGTCGCCTACCAGTGCCTGGAATTGAGGATGACAGCATACGTTTTGCGGATAAAGATCCTCAAGAATTCATCCTGCTGATCAACAGTTCAATGAAGGGGTGATATCGGCGAAGGGATTAGCAGCATTCACGGACAGTGATTTGCAACTATGGCAAATTTATGACTGGATACAGAACGGCTCGCCGCAGCGGTTGCCAGAGTCGCAGCTGGCGTTACGCCTGTATTTTGACCGCAGAGATGAACTAACGCTGAGTCATGGATTGCTCTACTGGGGGCACCGTGCGGTAATTCCGACTAAGGAGAAAAAGAAACAATGCTGGAAATGTTACATGCCACGCACCAAGGCAGTGCAGCTATAAAGACGCTTGCGCGCTCACTCATTTGGTACCCTTGTGTTCGCAGCGACATCGAACGGTTGGCTAAACTTTGTCAGGTTTGCGTGCAAGCCTCCTCTATGCCAACAGCCAAGCCTCCCGTTAGCTAGTCTAACATTGGGGAAAGGTGGTCAAGATTGCATGTCGATTTTGCGGGACCGGTCGATAATCACATGTTGCTGATTGTCGTTGATTCACACAGCAATTGACTCGAGGTTATACCAATGAAGTCTGCCAGTTCTCTGATGACGATCGAAGCCTTGCGTACTATTTTTGGGTGGTTTGTGTTGCCAACTACCGTCATGCCAGATAATGGGCTGCAATTCACAAGCGACGAATTTCGCAGTTTCTTGGAGCAGAGCAACGTCATTCACCCGACGACGGCGCCCTACCGTCTGCAGTCAAACGGACTGGCTGAGCGGACCTACGCACAGTCAAGCAAGGACTGCGGAAAAACCGAGTGGGATCCCTTCCGACTAAGCTGGCCAGACTTCTCCATCGGTACCGCCGCATTCCCCTAGGTCATGGCAAAACCCCGGCCATGATGTTGTTCGGCTACGAAATCCGCTCGTGCCTCGACAACGCTGTGCCTCCGCCGCGGTCGATGAAGGAGTTACCACAACAGACGTTCCAGAAAGGGCAACCAAAGAGGAGCCGTAATTACGGGATGGGTCATAAGTGGGAACCAGCAACAACAGAAGCAACCATGGGTGCAAGAATGGTTTGTGTGTGCGACACGCACAGGGCCAACAGCGGAGACACCATGACCAGCTGAGAAACCGAGTCGTCCGCACTGTGCCGGCGCCCACAGTGGAAGCCATACCTACGGTCACGGAGGAATTGATGGCGGCCTCCACCGACGACCTCGCGGACGCAGTCTTGGAGCCTGCAAGGAGCTCCACGAATGATCCCCCAGTCACCACCCAACCCACGACTCCGCTGCGGCATTCTAATAGTAGAAGACGAAAACCCCTGGACCGCTACTCGCCTTAAGGTGGATGAGTGCTGTGTCGAACAATGACTGTGCAACCCGTGCTGTGACTGACAATGACGCGGCTGTTATCTGCTCCTAATCTACTTTTCGCCTTCCTTTGGTTATTCTGTTCTTTCTTCGGACAATAACATGCCAAGCTGTTAAGGAGGCAGAGCCCACGAATAAACAAATAAATGTTCGGTCTGCCCGAGATGTCGTCCGAGTCACCTCAGTAATGTTGCAAAAACTCCAGGATTATTTGTTTGTTTGTCTATATATAGGTGCTTTGATTTTTTGTGTATATTTTCATTCCTTGTTTCTTGATGTTGAAGTGTGAGAGATTACTATATCTTTTTTTGTTATTTTTTCAAAAGACCACTGTTTTGTGGTATGATTTTAATGTTGTTACATACTCATATTTATTATAAATGCTCAACGGAGGCATGTTTTATGGTTTTCAGTGTCTTTTCCTTCTTTATATATATATATTCATACATGAAATTGTAATTTTGACCTATATTTACACAATGTTGCGCAAATGTTTTGGTTTGTTCACTTGTCTTAAATCGCTTTGGTGGATCACAGCATTTATTTATATTGCATTTGTCATCTTTGCTACATTGTTGTGCTGCACTGCTGAACTGCAGGAGGCAGAGGCCCTGTCAGCCTTTATCTCTGCCCCCCAACATCAAAATAAAAACAAAAAGTCAACGGCTGCCGGTGTGTTTGTTCTGCAGTGACAAAATCTGGAGGTGCCAAGAGGCGAAGCCTTGACAAGTGTGACCGACAATGTGGCACCAGTCGCCGGGATGCCAATCGCCCAGGGCAGTCCAAAACCTGAATGCTGCTTGAAGAATTTTTTCCTTTTTTGCGTTTTACAAGAACAGCATGTTGCCTAGCTGTTTTCTTTCAGCTTCTTTTTTTTCTTTTTTGTTTTAACTACCCCTAGACCAACCTTCACTGCCTTTCTCCTCTTGAACTCGGTTGTTCGAGCAAGGCGTTTGGGTGTGTGGGATGGGTAGTTTGTGAGTGAGGTGCGTGCCAGCTGATTGAATTCACATGTGAGTACTGCACTTTCGTACTGTTTCTGAGTGCTGGTACGAACACTTAATTTGCATAGGACGATATTTGAATAAAAAGCCGAGATCACAAAACTATATTACCATAAAGTTCCAGAAGAATGCCGGGCCCCAAGAGATCGCCCATCCCGTTTTTCTGGCTAAATATCTGTAACATAAAAATTCGGAAACATACGCCTACCCCAATTCCCATTGGACGTCACGCGATGTCGATAGTATTCACATCAACCACGCTGTTTGCTGTACCGGCCACGTCTGACAAGTTAGTTCATAGCGGGTTCCCGCATATTTGTCCGTGAATCTGCGTGCGAGATCAGGAGTTCATAGCGAATTCCAGCGTGTTTATTGGACATCGTGAAGCCGCGAATCTGCGGTGTCCGCGATCTGCAGTATCAGTTCCCACGTGACATAGTTTGTAGCCAGTGCCAGGGTGTTTATCATTAATTTTTACACAAAGTTTTGCTGTGGCATCCTCAAAGATAGCCCACCCTATGTTTTGCACCATTGATCTCTTCATCTTGGGTAGGCGTTCTTTGCCGGAAACATGTGATTAAAACAATGCAAAGCGAACACAAGGACAAGTAGAAGAAGGGACACAGACATAGCACTGTGTCCCCTCTTATACTTGTCCTTGTGTTCGTTTGTGCTGTTTTAATTATGTTTACTACGCACCACCAACTAGCCCACCTCAAAACATTACTGCAGTTCTTTCGGAACTTTGCGGTAAGCATACATTTGTTTCGCTGTCCTCATTTCCACAGCACGGCTTCTGGTGACGTTTTTCTTTCATGCAGATGTTGTCATGTTGAACACACTTTTCTTCTTAACAACTTGGAGTTGTAGATTTCTCATTTTAAGAACTGGTTTGAACCGGTTCGTGCTCAGTGAAACCGGCAACTGAACCATTATTTTGAAGTTCTTGTCATTGAACCGGAACCGAACCAGAACAGCGTGCAAAGCGACTGACCCGAACCCGGACCGAACCAGAATAACAACCGGTACGGCTCCCCAAAAGAAACTCCATTTATTTAGCACCACTTAAATCAAACGTACATCATAATTCAACATGCTGACTGTCGAGTGAAAAGCTGTCTATACAAGATGGACAGACTCAAAGCTCTTCATTCTTTGGGCACCTACGCCTGTTTCTCATGGTCAGTCTTTCTCGTCAATACAAAGTTCTGCCTAACTAAAATCTTATTTAAAAAAAAACTATTACTGCTATATGAATGTCATTCACCGATAGGGTAGCATGCTACCTCTAGCTAACTACCCAATAAAATGAAGGCCTACTCTATCAACCTGTCACACAAGTCTACAAAATACACGAGGCTCACTTTTAAACGAAAAGTAATGAAGCAAAAAAACTTACCTCATGGATGGTGCTGACCAGGGTTCAAGCTTTACAATGGTCAGAAATCTGGATCCGAAGACAGCACACACGCAGCTCGAATGGGACTCACAAACTAGGCAAGAAAAGATTTGCAACAAGTCACACAGTTTAGATTTTTGTACAAACGGTATACTCAGCTGTGTTGGATGCTATCTATATTTAAATCTTCGTAAGCAAGCCTAAATAAATCATGTTATTGTTTTAATCTTGTTTAAAACCTCATGGTATAGAAAACATTTTGTGATATATCATTAGAGCAGAAGTCCTGTGCACTGCAAGGTTGACTGAATAGGTTTTCGATTTTCGTTTTCTTAAAGGGCAACTCCGCTTCATTTTTGTTTTTGAAAGAACAATGCAGTCCTCTTCAGTATCACCTAGGAAGACCACACGTCAAATATCACGATGTAGTTCTGTCTAAATGCTTCTTAAACGGTCCGGACAAATTTTGCAACTCGCCAAGTTGCCGAAATCGGCTGAGTCGAGCGGGCGAATTGAGGCGCAACAGCGCAGTCAAGGCTATGGCGTGGGCATAGCCAAAATTGAGCTAAATGTCATCACCATTGCCCTTTTTTGCTTGTTTTTACTTCTCCGGGCAAGCGTAACGGGTGGCGTCAGCAACGTTTCCTTTCGGCGCGCATGCGCAGCGCACTTCTTGGGAGCTGTCCGGCCGCCCCGCCGTTGTCCCGCCGTTACTGCCATCTCCTGCGTCACAACCGCCGTCGTCGTCTCACCGCTTTTGATTATTGTCTCTCGGAGTTTCATTTACACTACGAACACTATGTGCGCAGACTTATGCCGCAGTTGTTCAGACGTCGTCGAATGTCTTAGACGCCAAAACGTGGTGCAGAGTGCGGTGCAGACGACACTTGCGTCTGGCACACCTCCTCCCAATCCCACTTGTTGTTGCGTAGAGGATCACGTGACATCTCGTAACACGTGATAGCCACGTTCTTGGCAGCTTGAGGCCAATGTTGCCGCATGAAGCCGAAGTTTCGGTTTCGATTTCTGCTCGTGTTTAAAATTAGATTTAAAAATATATATACCAATTTTCGCGAAGCAAATGACATACAGTCAAACCTCGATGTAACGAAGTCGGTAAAATTCAGAATTTACTTCGTTACATTGAAATTCCGCTACATAGAAATTCAAGGCTAACGTTAAAGAAATTTTCCAGAAATGTTTCTTGGGTGCACAAAACTCACCGAGATGCCTTTATTTCGGTTGAAAGTAGTCCGTCGCCTTTTTCTGGGACACTCTTGGCATTATTATTGGCATCACACGATGTCCGCATGGCCACACGGCCTGCATCGCGTCATCGTCTTGCTGTGTGCTTGCGAACCGCCTCAAGACATTCATCGCGTCCACCACTTCACGGTTACTGGGCACATCGCAGGTGTCTTTCTCATCAGGCTCGATGTCGTCCCACGTCTTGCGAGTTCCACAAACATCGCTAGCTATTGCCTCGTCGGTCATCTCCTCCGTCGCATGACAGTAGAGTCGGCGTATAGAAAGTCGTCAAGGTCGGCGTTGTTAGGGGTGGCTTCATCGCCTCGAAAGCTCCATCGCCCAGGACAACAGAAACGCACGCTTTTAGTTAGGCCTCGAATCGAACTATGCAGCACGAAGCAGAAGCCCGACGGAAGAAACGGCGGCGGCTCTAGTGTCCTCTAGTGGCCGTTCTGTACACCTCACTCGCCAGATTCGGTTCATTTCACCCTTTGCGATTTATCGGGGCCTGCTTCAGCGCGTGTGTTTCCGAAAATCTCCTTTGGGACTCAAAAGTTTGTGCCGAATTGTCTGTAAAACTTCGTTACATAGAAATTTCGGCAAACGGGACTTCGCTACATAGAGGTCACAAATACATGGTGTGCATACGCTTGCGGTTAGAAAAAGTTATGTACTTCATTACACTGGGGGTTTCGTTACATAGAAGTTTGTTACATCAAGGTTTGGCTGTAGTGTCTTTTACTAGGGCTTTTTAATGCGAAATCACTCATTATCTCGAAATCTTCGGAATTGAGTGAAGTTGCCCCTTAAGGAGAAACTTGATCTATATCGGATTGTGCAAGTAACAAATGTCATGAGCCAAAATAAATTTTGTTTAAAACCTTGCAATCTTCCCCTAGAGCAGCCCACAGGTCTACTTGCTTCAATGGGCTGCCACCTTTGACATCAAAAATGTATCGCTTATGGACCATATTCTTGTCAAAAGCACTAGTAATGCATTCCAGGCTAATGCAAAAAAAAGAAGTGTATTTTTTTAAACAAGTATGCATTGACTCAGCGATAATTGGGGGTGCAACAGTTATTTTAGAAAATGGGGGCGAATATTGGATAAAGTCAAGTGGCCACAGAGTACTGATTATTTCCGGAAATGGCGCCAAGTTCAGAAAAATCCCTTCGGTTTCTGAATTTGGTGCCGCTATACACCCAAGAGGGTTGATACTAGGAGAGAGCATGACGTCACCCCATAGTTTCCGCAAGCAATCCCCTCGTGAAGGAGTGCCTTACCCTAATATTTATGACCTCCGCCGCTTGCGCTGATTAAGCGAGAAGTAGCGAGAGTTTGAAATGCTGCGGGAGAGCCGTTCCAAGTGCAAAGGGAGCGATGCATTGTCTACTCGCGTTTTTGGTGAGAGTAGAACATCCCTTCCAGTATTTCTTCAGAGTTTACAATGCAAAATTTTTAGGGCTAGGCAATTGATCGTATACCTACCAATTAATTAATGCTTTAATCGTGAGTACCTTTTTATAACCGGTTAATTGGTAAAATTTTGAAAAACCAAAAGAACGTAAAATTACACGTGTTCACCACACAGACGTTGACGAGTACGCCTGTATGAAGGGCAAACTTTAGGTCAAATATTAGCCTAAAGTAAACTGTAGGAACAGGATTTGTAACTCTCGACAAGTGCGGAAGCGTAACACGTGTCCTGACCACTTAAACGCTGTTCAAATGCCCGTTTAGCGCAGCAGAGACTATTGTGAACAATCAAAGGAGGTAGCTCTTGCTGGAGAATATCAACGAACCTTTTTGCCTTATGCAGCTGAAGTAATAATCTGTGAGTGTCAGTGTCTTTAAACTGTTCTTAACTACACATCAGCTGATTCATCTTCAAAATTGTATATTGCACCGTTTATCACATATTCAGCAAAGTCAAAGAAAAAAATATTTAGTCATTTTTTAAAATTATATATAAAAATGAATGAGATCAATTAATCGATTAAAGGGTTGCAATTCATTGGCTTGAAAATTTTAATCGACGCCCATTATGCCCACCCCTAATCATATTGCTATGCAAATTTAACAAGACCAAATTAGGGGAATGTACTTTGAAGTTGGGAGTTGTACTTTTCTCAGAAAGTACCAGAAAAAAATACCTAAAGTAAAGTACAAGTACATACTCAGGGAATGTACAGTCGGCAGCAAGTTTGTGGCGCATGGAAGTGACAGCCGAAATGACTGGCTGCGCCTTTCGACGACGTGCGGCCTCTCTCAAGACTCACACTTTCGAGAATGCATTTTCTTCTGTGTTTGCAGTCATGTCATGGTGCAAGGTGCCACTTTGCGAGTCTGCCTGCCTGTGCCACCGTGACGGGTGACGGTGCTTGGATGTTTCAGATAAAATTTTGCGGCACCTCCGCGCCAGTCCCTGTTATCTCGTGTGCAACAAACAAAAGTGAGCGAAAAAAAAAAAAAGTCTGCGATTACGATTGGAAGCACATGAGCAAAGCGCGAGTCTTGAGAGCGGCGAAGTGCAATCAGGAGGCGCAGCCAGTCATTTCGGCTGGTGCTTCCGTGACCCGCAAAATTTTGCGGCTCACTGTACTTCAAGTAAAGTACAAGTTTTCTAAACCTACTTTAAGTAGTGCTTTTAGTAGTACTTCCCAACACTGCCTACTTCTAACAGCACCCTGCGAGTCTCGTAACCTTGCCCAGAAAATTAAACGTTTGCATATTATGTTTTCATTTAGGCAGCTAAAAGTTCATTCAGCCTTTAAAATTGCAGGGCAATTTAAAGATTTAGATTATTTCGAAGCCCAATAGGGAGTATTCACTGCCTGTCATAGCCGAGTGAGCGACTGCCGCTTCCAGAGTTCTTTTGAAACGTGCATTCCACAACATTGAGATTGCCGGTCTTAGCAGCCTATGCTGACAGTAAGTCGTCTGCTTCTTGTGCAGGGGTTGCGGTGATGTCAGAACGACGTCAAGTTCTGATTGGCTATGATTGGAAGCATAGTGGGTAGACCTCGATGCTAAATGCCTTAAGGTCTACCCCCTATTTTTTTTTTTTTTCAATCAGTTAATAAGAGTTTGGCGTTTTGACATCATCGCAACCCCTGCACAAGGAGCAGACGAACTTGCGCTCCGCACTCATGTGAGCTCGTTCTGAGCATGCACTCTGAACAGCGCGCACAAATATGGCGTCCAGTGAGTAACTCCTATTGCTTCAGAAACATTTTCGCTTTATGAATGCTGAATAATCATACACCAAATATTTATTTATTCTGTTGCAACTTTTTGTCTGGGCTGTGCGCTTGATTTCGCGGCTTGTATGATATATTGCCACATCTGAGACATGCTGTTGGTGCATTCTGGTTCTGCTCTCACCTGTCCTGATACCATGGACGTTGCACGATGCGAACGCGACGTGGAATCCAATCTTGTTCAAGGTCGTTGAAGAGAACGCACTTAGTGTGTTGCCTTCACCTGAAAATGAAAGGATTACAATGTATTAGGATGCCCAGCATGAGTCTCCTCTGCGCTTGGACGCCGGAAAGCTCCGCATCTCTACTCGATGTTGAACTTCCTTCTCTTAATTCAGTCACGATTCCACTCGCAGCTGCTGAAATGTCCAATGATAAGTGGAAAAACCAAACCATGCCTATGAGAATTGTCTGGTCCCAGAACGTCGCACATATCACATGTGTTCTCGTAAACAGGCACTCCATCATTTTGCGTTATTCCGATCGTCCAACTTAAAAATATCCACGTGATTCAACTTTTGGTGCAACTGTTATGGCGCCCGCACAACACGACACGCTTGATTGCCAAGAAGCCGTGAATTCATTCCAAACCAGACTCAAACTTCGAGCGCATACGACAGCGCTCCTCGCAACGACGCCATCTTGGCATCAGCCGTTGCCAGCGCCGTTCCTAGAACCTCGCCATAGTTCACTCAAATCATATCTACTGACCTCTGCATCGTCTGCATCTGCACTTAAAAAAATTGAAACCACAATTTTTTTAATAGTTTTAGTAATATTAACAAGAAACTTTATGCTTTAATAAACGTCTTTTTGTCGTTGGATTGACAACGTAGCCACAGGTGCCACAGGCGTTGTCCATTGTTGCCAGTTGGCCACAACTACCATTTAGAGATGTCTGCGCCCAGCGGTCCCACTTTCCAACCAGTTTCCCAGTCAGTACCGAGCTTGATTGATGCTGCGTGCCCAGTACGCTGGTTGAACGTTCCTCAAATAAAATCAATCTGCAGTCGTTAGGTCGATCCTTATTTAACTGCCCACGTTACGGATAAAAAACTGCTGCCAATGATGAACGTCAATATCGCGAGAAGACTTTCATCTGTCTGTCCAACGGCTGCGTGCAAGCCGGACGTTAGAGAGAGAATGTCAAATGCCAGCGTCGTCCCGCATCTTCTACCGCCAGCACGGTAACTCCAGCAACTACGATCGGAACAGTGGTGGATCTGGGCATCAACAAAATCTGGACGCTTTTCTACAAGTTGGCGACGTTCTCTCGGAACTGGTCTGGCTGTCGGGGCCCTTTCGCTTGCAGGGTACACCGCCTGGAAGCGAAGCAACGGCTGTTCCCCTTCGCAGCCTGCCGTACCCCACACTTCAGGCCGCTCAGATCATTGACAGTGACAAGCGTCAGGGAGTGTCGCCTCCGTCAAGAAACTTCAATTTCATCGCCGATGCCGTCGAAAAGACCGCGCCTGCGGTCGTTTTTATCGAGATACTGGGCAGGTGTGTTTTCTAGGTTACACCAAAGTGTTCAGTGGAGTTGCTTCGATCGGTGTTCCGTATGGAGTGTCGTTCCTGCGTGTACGCGTGTTCGTTTGTTCTATGGGTGTAAGTAACTGGAGCATATACCGAAGCTGAAAACAAACATATCGAAATGGCGCCAAATCATATATCCTCTGTGAAGACTTGTATAGCGTGTTGACACGCCACGGAACAGGAATTTTTAATTGAAGATACTGATATAGCAAACTGATTTTCCTGAAAATGATATGTAAGCAAAACCACACACACAAATTTCTAAAAATTATAAGGCCCAAAAATGGCAGAGAAAATCTCTGAGTCGTAAAGGAAGTTGCACGCGCCATACAAGGCAGCTCTATATTTAACGACTTGCCGAACGCTAGCTCCCTTTAAAAATAAAAGTTACAGACAGATCTCTAGAACTCTTAGTGTGCTAGACCCTCGCAAGACAAAAGTAATGTACGCCAGAATCGGAAGATGTGTGGTGTGGACGGCTCCTGCAGGCACCCGTTCACCCAGCAGCAGATCACGGTGTCCAACGGCTCGGGCTTCATCGTCAAGTCGGGACGGCCTGATCCTGACCAATGCCCACGTGGTAGCGGACGGGAGGCTGGTCACGGTCAAGTTGCAGAATGGCAAGGAGTACAAGGGGAAGGTCGAGTCGGTCGACCTCCGCTCCGACCTGGCGACAGTACGCATTGTCGCGGTGGAGTGCTGGAGTTCTTTGGAGACGACGGCAAACGCGATGCCACTACAGTGCCTACAACACATCTCCTGCCCGCCGCGTCTACCGCGTCCCCTGAAAGTGCTCTCTCAATTTTCGCTTTTTGCTTATTTTTGCTGCAAGTTTGGGGTGGGGAATTAAAAGCTTGAAGGATTTGAAAAGATTATCCCACAAGCCAGCCGGCACACCTGCGACAACCAGGAGCTGTTTGGAGCGAGCTGGCACTTGCTCTGCCCAACGAGTTGGATTGGCTTTTTAGCATTGGTTTGGAGGACGATATCTTGCATGTTGTGGGAGCACAAATAACTTGTTCTGTTCAAAGAAGTAGTCATTGAATCAAGTAAACAAGCCGAATTCGGGGAATGCTAAATCTGTTTTATTTACGGTATCAAATGTTTGCTCATTCTCGTAGTGGAAAAAAACAGTGGCTGTGTATGATCTGTGGTCAACCTCTCCTTCCGTGCCGTAATGATGACGTCGGCCGTAAAAAACCGCATCACAATCGTGTTCATACAGGGTGCTTTTTTAACGACTACAGATCTTTCTAAAAAGACGTAGAGCACGCAATTGCGGGCTGTGCCTTATCTGTAGTCAACAAAACACCAAATCATTCATTTTTAAAGAGATCTAACGCACGCGTGAAGTCTACGGCGTCCTAAAACCTAATTTGGACGCCAAACGCTGCCGCACCACGCCGCGCCTCGCCCTTTCTACAGGGCGTTGTCACAGCGATGCGTGATGATTTAGTCAGTTGGCTTCATGGCGCTCGGCTGTGCCATGTCGAGATGGAGGCCACATAAAATCACAACTATATTTCCGCGCCCAAACGAGGAGGACGCCTTATCAGGACGCCAGGCATAATAACGTACGCCCGCTGGTTAGGTGGTTGACAAGGCCAACAAGCATCTAAATACACTATGCCGTTTTATTTTTCAATTAAGAGGGCTAATTATCGAATTTGTGGCAATCACCCAGTTTAGATGTACCTTTTCTTGAACCTCAATCCTCGCCTGGCCGCATAGCTCACTCACAAACCGCAATTGCGCTAATTTTCACTGGACAATTTTGGAGGCTTTCAATTATGGCCAAATAAATTTTCTAAATAACCAGTGCCATTTCTTTTCTATAATCAAAGTTCATTAGCAAAGGTTAGGTAATCAGTCGGTTTTTGTTGTTTTCTTTCTTGAACCTAATTCCTTGCCTGGCGGTAATTTGCACGTTTTTTCGAATAACTAGTAGGTGAAAATAAAAACGCTGTATATAAAACAGAAGGCAGTTCTTTCTGATATAAATGTGCCGTGAAGTGCTGCCTTGCATGCATCTTTTTTTTTCTGCCTCTAAAAACAAATTTTAGGGACATTCGAATTATGCAAGGGCTGCAGATGCTACCTGGGCATTCCATTTCTTAATTTGCGAACAAGTGGGAACAGAAGAGAATGAAAACTTCGTAATACCTGCTGTCTTTTAATAAGTGGCATAATATGCTACTACTGCTAGTTGCACTATTTTACGCGAAGAAAATTGCGATTTTGCGGTTCAATCACTGTGTTTCTTGCTCTCGTTGCTGATACCCAAGATATTTGTCGGCTGTCGAGTTTTCAGTTACATTTGTTGACAGAAACTAAATGCACGTTTGGCCACGAAGAAAGTTTTTCAAAGGCTGAAGATACATAAAATATACCATAAACCGTTTCGCTTTTTATGGAAGTTTGCTTTTTTACTCATCTTAGTAGCTTCAACGAGGCGGCCGTTACTTTAGAAAACACCTGTAGTACGAACATATATATTATGCGCCAGAAATGGTCAGACTGTGTTCATTTCGAGACATGACTATATTGTAAAAATGCAACTAATTTTACATGCTTCGCCCTCTTCTGCAATATGTTTTACTTGTATTTACTCATGATTATTATTTTGAACAAAAAAAAAACAAAATAGTGATACAATCACTCTTCAGTGTGCCGTTGCTAGAACGACCAATTTTCAACTCTCTGGTAGAGCTCAAAGTTCAGATAAAAATATCCACCTTTTTTTCCTTCTGCTATGATGTTCAAGTTCCGTTCACTCGAGATAAATATGCGGTGTTGTAGCGTATGTAGCCGCATGCGGAAGTATCTGAGTGTGTTTTAAAGCTGCAAAAAAAGAGTAAAAAAAAAAAAAGGAGAAAAGCGAGCCAGCCCGAACCCTTCCGAGCTCATATCCAGCCTGCCTAACTAATCCCTGATGTTTGGGATTGAAGCAGAGAACCTTGAAGGGTTACAGAGATTTTGTCGGGGGGCCGGTAAGCCCATTAGCACTCGTGCGAGAAGGCCGTAAAAAGCGAGGAGGAAAATGGAGGAGGAAAGGGGAGGAGGAAAAAAGAAAAGAGGGGGAATCTTCTGCCACGCTGAAGAAAATTTTGAGTGCCCCCCTTTAAAAATATTTTCAAAATGACAGTACTTCACGTTGATTACTTACCCTTGTCTCTTGGGTTTGCTAGTATTTTGGTAATTACACAGATGGATGCCTTAAACCTTCACTGACATTGACCAAATCTCTTCTTTTACCTGATCAGGCCAGTTACTGAAATAGACAGTTATGCAGTCATCTTTGCACATCTGGTTTTTGAATTTTTAAGCACTGTATCGCTTGTCCAAATTACATTTTTCTTAACACAATTTATCTCCTTTATTTCACGAGAATCATTCGTCACGGACATTGTTAGTGTCGTAACACCCGTTCTGCCCTCCTGAACATTTCCAACTGTTCTTTAGATGCACATTCCTACATACATATACCACATCTGGCCAAACTTTGGACCTACACCAGCTAGACCACCTGAATTCCGATATTGATGCTCGGCTCCTTGTGCAGGAAAACCTGCCGACATTGCCACTGTCACGTACAAAGGACCTGCGACCGGGAGAATGGGTGGTTGCCATGGGCAGTCCCCTGGCCCTGAACAACACCATCACGGCGGGAGTCATCAGCTCGCTGCACAGGTCCAGCAAGGAACTGGGGATCCAGAACGAGATGGACTACATCCAGACGGACGCGGCCATCAACTTTGGCAATTCCGGGGACCCCTCATCAATCTCGTGAGTAGGGCTTCTGCCCTTGCCGGCTCTCACTAGCTAAACGGGGCACCGTGTCCAAAACACGTCTTCGACTGATGCGTTTAGCCTCCTGTACCGCCCCAGGCATTGAACGCGGGTCCCAAAGTGGCAATGAATTATGTCACTGGAGCCCGCGTGTCGTGCCCTGGATGTTGCTGTCCCGGAGTTTGTTTGCGGAAGTTTCATAACAGACGTCTGCCATATCTGCGTCTGCTGCTGTGACTGCCAGGATCGCGGCAAACAACGGCATGAGGCAAGTTTGACGCCATCAGGCGGAAGTCGAGGAAATGGGCTCGATTCCGCTGTGTTGCAAGAACTGCTCGCACGTCGAGGCATGTTATCCTTTTCAACGGTTTATCCCGCTTGTTTGACGACAGTTCTAAATACTAATTGGGTGTGAATTAAATCTTGAGAAGGGGAGGGGACATTTCTTTTTTGTTCGAGGAATGCCGGTCAAAGCAGCACTTTCAGCCCTCTTGGAGGGATGGAGTACATTGCGTAACCTAGGAAGTATACTTACTTCATGTTGGCTAAATCGTATGAATGCAGCAGGATTTATTTTGTCTTGATCAGAGCTCCAAAACTGGTGAGAAAAACAACAATTCTAAGACTATGTGCCTTTTTGTGTAGTATTAACAACTTGGGCAACAAAAAAAACTTCCGTAAGAACTGAATTACACTGTGAGCACTTTACAGGAATTCCATTTGTAATGATCTAAGCTATTCTTGGCAATAGCTATGTTCCGAAAGCCACATGCACTTCATGTCGGGTAGGCTTTACTGAGTAGGCAAGTGTTCGTCCTTGGGGTGCCTCTAAAGTCTTGTTTTTTACTCATATTTATGCCAGGATGGAAAAGTGATTGGAATCAACACCATGAAGGTGACATCAGGAATCTCATTTGCCATCCCTGCCGATTATGCACTGGACTTTCTGGAAACTTCTGCGAAGAAATTGAGTAAGTTGGTTTTGTCTCCTCGCCACAGCAGCCGTGAAGATAATGATTGTAACAGAAAAAAACCTTGCACATCTACCGTACTCCTTCACAGCAAGTGATTCGTCAAAGTCATAAACTGAAGTGGTGTCACTACGGCTTACCTTTCTTGGTAGAAGGTCCATTTTTAGTACAGGTATACACAAACTAAGCTCTCTTACGTCACAGTGTGGTGGTAGCTCGTCGGGCGCAGTTCCAATCTGGGGCTGTGGGCAGAAGTCACCATGCAGGACGTGCATTCCTGGGGTACTTTGGAAGAAACCGGACAAAAACCTGCCTTCTCGTTAAAACACCTTGACTGAGGCTGCACCAAAAGAGTCGGGAAAGGTCTGAAGGTTATTTTGGATGTGTTTCCTGCCTCGCTCGGTTCGTCCGAGAACGTGGATAGGGGCTGTGAAAAAGGAAAACCAGACGCCATCGGACAACGATTGCTTGTGCAGGAAGCACTTTGGGCTGAATTTAAGGATGCTTGTGGTCGTCAGATTTATTTGCTTTGTACCAACATGAACGTGGGAAAATCGCCAAGTTGTACAGACCACCTGCTGACTATGTTCAGTGCATCTTTGAGTTCGAATGGCCATCCGATCGTTTGAACTGTCGTCTGCTCTTACAAACGTTTCTGCTTGTTGTCGTCTGCTCGTTCAAACGACAGCGGCCCGTAGACCAAACTTTGACCTACTAATTACGATAAGAAGTGCAGGCCTCAGAAGGCTTTTAAGTTTGAAGGTTGGTTGGGATAATTAGGCTGAGTGTAAACAGTAGATACAAGGAGATGTAGAATTGTTACCAGTGGCCATCACCGACTTGTTGTGCTTGATTCACTTGGTCCGATTCTGCTTACGATTTTTAGTATCGACGTCGACCATCTAAGCTACGGCATGCTCTTGCAGCCTGAGCGACGTCGCAACTAAAAATAGCGATCAGAATCCCATCATGCGAATCAGGCTTCAGCTCCCATTCCGCAGCATCCTTGCAGAATGAATCTCCGCATCTCACATTATTCACGTGAACTTTTGCGGTGTAACGAGCCTCGTTAATTTTACTGAGGCTGCTAATGTAGCCAGATATTGGCAGGAAGACATAGAACCAACAATTCCCACGCTAAAAAAAAAAACGTGGGGGCTCACACCGAAGTCGACAACATCGCATTTCGGTGGTTTGTTTCTGGGCGATGGCAAGCTTCATGCCCACACTCCATTGCGCTTGCGCGGCACCAGTGGTGTCCTCTAGGGGCGCTCCAGTTTGTTTGTAAACATGAGTTGGTCTGCATTCCAGAATAAAATGGGCTACTAACTGGGAGATCTTATGAAGACATAAAAAAACATTGATAATAAACTTTCATTAATTCAAACTCCAGAAATCTACAAATTTGTTTGCATTATCAGAAGCTTGAATTATCAGAAATTTATCTAAATATGATGCAAGATAAAATTATAATTTGTCATATGAATGGTTACACATGCAAAGCAAATATTTGATGATTTCTTCTACATAGGCCTACTGATCATAAGCAGGTATGCCACACATGAAACATTTGTGAAATGTATGACGTAAGTTTATTTATCCTTCAAAAATGTTGTTAATCATGAACAGTTAGACAGCGCATGACAACTCGAAACAAATTTAAGTTTGTTTATCAGGCCAAGAAGTTGTCTAATGTGAACTAATAATGAGCAATGAGAATGGGCACCATGTGGCAGTCTTCATAGAAACTTGCGCGGACGCTGTGACATTGACCTATGCCATGCCGCCACAGCGTCCGCCTCAAGTTGCTGTGAAAATTCGTTGGTGGTGCCCGTTCCCATAGCTCATGTATGCCCAGCTTCAAAGCCGTATATTGGGAGAGTTTGGTCAATGGGAGGAACGGGCAGAGCCATGGCGTGCACCAGACGCCAAAAGAGGGATGGACATGCTCTATTGGCCTACCAGAAGTCGAAAATGATCCCCTAGCGGTGGTAGCAAGAAACAGTTTTAATAAGTGTGTAAGAGTTAAACGTAGTAACTATTTATGGTTGAAAATATGGTGTGCGTGATATTTTGATTACGATCATGCGAAAAGATATAAGAAACAAATGTGCTGCTCAAACTCTCTTTTGTTCGGATGGAGTTTGACCGCTCGGACGGCAGATGTTTGAACCTCGGCACCTGGCGTACGGATTACATCAATCTCTGCTAGTCGCGCACGCTATTTATAACTTTTATATCTTTATATATCTTCCACCATTATTTTGCATGACCGTGATCTAAAACATCATGTTCACCATATTTTCAGTCTCCGAGAGTTACTACTCTGACGCACTTAGTATTAATTTTGTTTCTCGTGACCATTGCCAGGTATTATTCGCGGCTTCTGGTTGGCCACATTCGAATTTCTGAAGATTCCCTGAAGATCTATGTGGCTATTTTTCAGCACATAAAATAAAGATTATTAGGATTGTGCAGATCTTTGAATTTTCGTATAGCAGTTTCGAACAATCCGCTATTCAATATTCGCTTGGAGATGAACTGCAATATTCATACATTTCAAAGTGTTGATCGCGGCAGGTTAGTCCCTTGAGTGCACTTCTTCCCAAGCACCGGTGCACTGCGGAGAAGCAGCCCGGGCCGAGTAGCACGGATTGTTTCCTGGTCCGGGCTGGGCCCGGGCCGGGTAACACGGATTGTTTTCGGGCCCGGGCCGCGCTCGGGCAATGGTGTAGCACACTTTCTGGAACGTTGAGAAGGAAATGCTAACGCATTGATTGTTTAGATTTGAAAGAAACTAAAAAGCCGGAATGTGAACTCGCTACGACGCCACTAAAAAAAGTCTTGGAAATATAGAAAGCTGTCTTGGACTAAGAAAGCCCCCAAGAAGATACAAAGAATCCTAGGGATTCCATTAGCATAGTGGCAGCTGCCAGCAGGCAAGAAATCAAGCACAATTTGGTTACAGGGGACAGAACAATTGTCTTTCCCTTTCCTTTTCGAACTCTTGAAGAAAAATAATGCCCTCTGGCTACGAAAAAAAGCTATGTCTTTTATATTTGTGCGAGCTTTTGAATGTTCACCATGTGATTGCGATATGACAGCGTCTTTCATGCAAATTAGTAAATGAATCAAATGCATCAACACGTTTTCAGGGCAGCTTTGAATTTAAGAGATGAGGTACGCCTGTGCCTCTGCCGAGGCCGGGCCCTGTACGGGCCTGATCAGGTAGGCATTCCACCGGGCCGGGTCCGGTAAGACTAAGAGTCAGCGGGCCCAGGTTGGGCCGGGCCTCGAAAACAGGCCCGTGCAGTGCTCTGGGCGTTACCACTGAGCTATGCCACAGCGTTAATAACCCGCTCTATACTTCGGGTTTTTGTAGTATCACATGCCGACTGCACGCGCTCTCTGGAAAAATACAGAGAAATAGCCAATAACAAAACGCCGTCATAGCTCTGTCAATGCCAGGAGCTCGTGCCGAAAGACGTGCATTCATGCGCTCTGGAAAATAAAAGAAACAAAAGCGTTCGGAACAAAATGGTCAGACGTCGATTTTGTTCCAAACGCTTTTGTTCATGCACCCCGGTGCGTGAACGTGACGCCGGTGCCCAACGACTTCGCCGTGACGTGTCGCAGCTATCGCTGCTGACTGAACTGTGGATTAACACTAGACTGCTCAATTTTTATTCTCTTGTTTACTAAACATCCAAAGTCATTGCCCTGAGGGGTAGCTAGTTGTAGGTTGATTTTCTTGCATTGAGGGAACAGGTGCCAGGGGAATACATTTATTATTTACAGTAACTGAATGAAATTTTCAGTTTTTAGTGCTTGATCTCTTTTTTTTATGAATCTGGTGTTAGTTTTAATATGTAGCATTTTTTTTAACGTTTTTTATGCTCATCTTTATGCTGTTCTAGGTTGCTGGGAGTTCTTCAAATGCATATTTTTACTAATTTCACAGTCATATCTGGTCCTTATTATTTTTATACATAAAATATGAATAATCAAAGATAATAAAACATCATTAAATACAAAATTACATTTTTTGGCAAAATATTGTCTTTTTTGACTGCGCATCTCCACTTAAACCCCTATTTTTGACAGGGTTCAAATTAATAAAGCATCATTTTGCTTCACCAAGATGAAGTCAGTTTAATTTTCAAGGCCCTTTTTTGTTTCACTTACCCAGGTTGCCCACAGTAAAAGAATGTGGGTACCAATGGGTAACATGGCATACATTCGTTGGTCTTTGTTTTGGTATTTATAGTAGTTATGGGTCATTCCGGAACAAAACGTTAGAGAACTCGATAGTTACGCTTGGATGGAACAGCGCGGATATACAGTCACACTCACAGACACACAAGGAGGAAACAGACTCGCAGCGCTGACTAACAATTCACTCATATTTCTTCTTCCTCAAATCGTCAACTTCTTCTCCTTCTATATCTGCGCTGTTCCTTATATCCGTGCTGTTCCATCCAAGCATGAATTACCAACTAGCCCAAGCATCCACATTATCAAGCTTCATTTAGTGTAACGTTGTTGAAGGTGAACAAATAAACATGAGGACAGACAAGACGACACGTCTTTCGCCTTTCAACACATTGGGTGTTTGTTTGAAGCCAGCGAAGAGCTTGAAATACCTAGAGACAGAAAAATGGAGAGGTTAGGAAGGCAAAAGCAAACGAGAGAGATGAATGAAAGAGAAACTTGCTCACGGCTAGTCGCAAGCGGGAAAGGCGAAGTCGCCCGATCAGACTGTCGATTGCCCCAGCTACTTCGCTGTCATTACGAACTTCACACGCACGTCCATTCGAGCCCTCACATGAGAACGCTTTGTCTGGGAGCAGAGGAGGACCCCTCATCTGCCACGTCGGAGCGCTGGTACCTGGGCATCACGATGCTGACCCTGACGCCCAGCCTCATCCAGGAGCTGCAGGAGAGGGACCCCATGTTCCCCAACGTCTCGAGCGGCGTCCTCGTCTGGAGGGTTGTCCTGGGATCGCCCGCCAACTTGTGAGCCTTGCCAACGCGCTATAGTCGGATACAAGTTAAAAATGTGCCAGAAGCTCCTCCCACGGCTTCATTACCGCCAGCCAGCGTTCCTCCGCAACGCGCAAATAGTCTGCTACCGAGACGCACGTTTTGCTGACGTCTGTGGAGATTATTGCGTGGTACTCACCCGCAAGAAGGACAAGACAAACTGGACAGAGCAAAGACACCTTTGTTTGTGTTTTTGCCGACGTCTTTTTCTTCCACAAGCCAACACATCACATAACTCGTCACGGCTACTTTTTTACGGGTCGGTTCATGGAGGGATTTGATGGCGTGGCTAGTATAGGGTGACATTTATTTGCTGCATTCTTAATTTGTATCCGACTATAGTGGTACCACTTTTAGGGTTGCTTTGTACTAAGGAATTTAGGAGAAACGGCAAAGTTTAATCTTTTCTCGTGTTGTTCTTTCGTTTGTTTTTGGTTTTCATACAACATCACGGACTGTGTACTACCCACATGCATGTGCCATCATTTCAGGTTTTGATGCGACCTTGAACTGGCCGTTCATTGAAAGAAAGTAGTGCACGGTCATTTTTTGGGCTTGCCCTTTGAATCTCTAGCAGCTTGTGCCACAAAAAGACTTTCATTAATATGTGTAGAAATATTTGTAACGCCCAGCGACCACAACGTCACTCTGTCAAAACATTAATAAAGGGGGTGGCTACAGATGGGCGTTCCCGACAGCAACCCGTCAAACTTCCATTACAGGGCCGGCCTTCAACCTGGTGACGTCATCACGAGGATTGGCGGGAAGGGAGGCAAGGTCCTCGCAGGACATTTACAGGGCTTTGGAGGCATGGAAGCCGGTGGAAATCGAAGTGATCCACAGGGGCAGCAAAAAGACAGTCACTGCTCAGCCCTGACATGTGGTCAGGGCCCCACCAGGACGTAGGACAAAACTACTAGCTCCTCTGCCTGTACATAGTTGGTGGACATTGCAAGGGGAAATAAAGATTTATTGAAGTTGCTAAGTAATATTATGTTGAAGTTGGTCCGTACCACTTGGCAAACTGTGAACGACAATAGGACATCTAACAAAGCATTGTCATTATATTTTTATTGATTGCGCTGCTGTTGAAGTTCATAATGAGGGAAAAATGGTTTTAAAACATGTTTTTATTCCGATCACTGCACTCACAATGTGTGTTGTCATGTCGAATCAGTTTTATATCAAGGCTGTATACAAACATGATTAAAGTTTTTCTTGTTTTCTCTAAATTATTTTTGTTGCAACAACACAAATCTAAAACCATAATAGTTTTGTTGCATGCACTGCTGTATGTAGAACATGCAGACATACTTTGTGCCATAGGTTTTGATGCGCAAAAATATTTTTTTATAAAGGTAAACTTTTTTTTAAAACTGATAAAAAAGGTCTTGTACTTAGCATCCAGAATTACAGCAGGTGTGAGAATTTTATATAAATGAATGAGACATGACAGAAATGCACAATATAATAAAAAGCAATGTTCCTGATCTTATTCTTTTGAATACACCCATTTCTTTTAGATCTGTATATGGATGTTCTCTATCTGCCTTTTATTCTCAAGTTAGTCGTAGGTGCAAACCACGAGTGTTATGGAACCCATTTTCTAGTTTGTCTGCACAATTCACTTACAATGCAGACAAGCCACCATTTTCCAAACGACCAAGCTTTTGGGGTATAAACTGCACAAGCCACTGATCTGGGCCCCCTATTGAACCAGTCCCTGCATGGTGGAAGTTTGTGCTTCCTCTAAAAGCTCTCAAACTAGCAGTTTGAAAAATGGTGGATTAGATATACTAGGTACATGCAGCCATCGTAATTCACTGAGCCACCGCAAACTCGCACATATATTTCAAGTAGCTTCAGGCTGCGCTGTGCACAGATAACATGGACAATGAAATAATGATACGTGCAAAACGTTTTTATTTGATTCTTCCAGAAAAATATTTATATGCACAAGACGTATTCTTATACATAATATTTTTATTTATTAAGGGACTAGATGCAAAAGCTTAAAGTGTTTAAAATGACTATAAAACAACTGGTGAGATCTCAGACAACCGTTCCAAAGATTGTTCCATGGAAGGCATTTAAGTTGCCGCTGGAGCCACAGCACGTGCTCTTGAAAGGAGCACAATAGCGCTGTATTAGAGTCGAAAGTTGAGCTAGTTGGTAGTTGTACATGGTGATTAGAAACAGTGCGAAAGGCAAGGACAAAAGAGGAACATGCACGACAGGACGAACACTGGCTAAACGGTATTAATTTTCTACTTACAGAAAACAAGAAATAAAACAAACAGCGCACCATACATGCACACGTGTATCTTCCACCCATGATATGTGCACACTAAGGCAAGCGCTGGCACTTCATTCAATGTGCCATACGTTTTGTTTTATTTCTTTTTTTCTACAAGTAAAAAAAATTAATAGTTGCAAGTCAGTGTTTGTCCTGTCGTATATGTTCCTCTTTTGTCCTGATCTTTTGCACTGTTCTTGATCCCCACGTACACGATAGCACAAATGAGAGCCTTATTTGTCAGTGGCAAATGTGCCAAATGCTTCAAACGTATGTGGAAGTAAGGTTCACATAGAATTTCCATCAACCATTCTTTCGGTGTAAAATCAGTCCCCACACATGTCTTAATTATGGTGCTGCTAGCAACTGGAATATGGAGGCTTTATGAAGGAGTGCACGATGGAAACAGCCACATAACCAGCACTGACCTTTCGAGAGCACATGCGGTGTCTCTAGCCACCACCGCAGTCCAAGCAGAATGAAAGCAAGGAGCTACACTCTATCTCGCTAGTTGCACATGTGCTGCGAAAGCCATGGCGGGAGAGAGCGGAAAGCCGCTTTTGTGTAAATATTTAATGACGGGCTAATCTCCGAGGGAGAGAAAAGCAACACGGGAATACATATACAAAAGAGGGTCCAAGAAAGAAAGCAGTCCCTTGTTCCCTTCCTCCAAAAGCTATTGTTACACTCAAGCCCCTATAACTTTGGTAACATTGCGCACAACTAGCGAGATAGGGTAGAAGTTGAACACATTGAATGAGAGACTGTCACAAAAAGAGGACAACCAACAACCTTAGTGAGGCCCAACTCCCAACAATGCTCCTGCCACCACTAACGTAAGCAAAGCTTTGAGCTGTCCACCTCTCAGCAGCATTGCGATCCAATGTTGCTCATAGATTTATACTCATTTTTAGGAAAAGAACCACAAAACAAAAAGCTTGGCTCGTTGCGGAGCAATACGCATTTCTCCTTTTACATGGGGAATTAAGATACTTGTGCGTGTGTGCATTTAAGATCACTTAGTGGTTATTCCATCAAAACGTATGTTTCAATTAAACGTAAAAAAGTAGTGTTTTTTTCTGTGACAACCAAATCTTTAAAGAACTCGCACCATGAGCAAAATTTGCTTGTGGTGGGTGGTAAACAACATTGCCACCAAACAGGCTCATCCAAGGGCACAGTTGTTCACCCATAACCCGTTGAGTGCTCAACGGCATGGGAGTCTAAATGCATAAGATGATACAGCATAGGTAGCAAATGCCAACTCTCTGTTTTTGCCATCACTGGCCGTACCAGAGGCCCATGTTTTACTAAGGCACAAGTGATTTAGTTAAGTATGGGAGCGAGACACACTAAGAGAACAAGCACGATGCCTGCACTTTCTCATCTGTCACTCGCACGGGGCTGCGACCAACACTACACATTATTACCCAGGTAAGCACATTTTGAAGCATAGATTTGACAATAGTTGGTCGGTTGCAGGAAACACTCTGTACGTCCGTGGTTCTCTCCTTCAAGATGAAAGCAAGTTACACATGGCCGC
The DNA here is from genome assembly GCA_037355805.1 of Ixodes ricinus. NCBI lineage: Eukaryota > Metazoa > Arthropoda > Arachnida > Ixodida > Ixodidae > Ixodes > Ixodes ricinus. The sequence goes on from JAZHYW010035300.1 coordinate 73,626, forward strand.
AAGGAAAATCAACTGGAATGTCTAGAACCAAAAACAAACATAGAGTGACAAAATCCTCATGATGGAGCTTAGTTTGCTTGTGTAAATAGAGATTTAGACAAATACTTGTGGGATATAGATAAACTCTATGGAGCTGGAATCAGCTACAGTAATGCTTCCCAAACTGCTACCCTGCAACCCATCAAGAGTATAAAAAAGTATATTGTTGCAACTCCCCCTCCCCACACACTTGGCTGGCTTTTTGCAATACCACAAGATTTTTTGATTTCAGTACATGAAGAGAAGTAGTACCCAAAATTAACACTGAAATTTTATTTGACAGTCAATATAGTCAAAGCGAATCAGGTTGGCTAGAAACCCTCGAAAAAAAACATGCATGCCACCAGGAAGGACTGTCCCTGATGTCTAAAGTGAGCTTGTTTGTTAGAGCACAGTTTCTCCAAGCGAGAGCAGAGTGGGGACATCGCAACCCTTGGTTTCGACTCGACGTTGAGCTGCGACCTGCACTTTGTTTTTATCATCGCCACTACCAAATGCATTTTTTTTTAGTTGCTAAGTGATTTTTATTGAAAATTTTGTGACTTCCTTGCAGTTGCAAACCACAGTTTGGGAAACACTGAACTACAACGAGGAACCAAGGTACCACCACAAAAAGTCTTTAACAATTCTTCCATGACACAGAATAATTTCCTACTGGCACCGAAAAATACGAAACCGCTTTATCGGCTTCACAACTTCCAAAAAGCAAACATCCTTCTGTAAAGATAAGAAGCATGAGTGGCATGAAAAAAGCAGAACAGCTGCTTTGGTAGTGCCAGTTGAGTGAGCAACGACCGTCACAGAATACTGTTTGGGGCAAAGATGGTTCTCAACCTCACAAACAAAAAAAGTAGGAACCAAGAAACTGTCACCTCCACGTCTGCAGAATGCCCCAAAAGGAAAACCAGAGAACGGAGCACTTCAGCTGCCCTCTCAGCAGGGCCTTCAGGACAACACTTTCATCTGGCTTCCCTAGATCCAGCACTTCCTTGGAAATTCTTGAGATCACTGCATTTATACAGACATTTCTCTACGTGCTTCTTTAGATTCATCTGGCACTTCCTTTGGTGTTTCCCTAGTTCCAGCACTTCCCTAAACATTTCTATAGATCCTGGCATTTCCTAAACGTTTCTTTATATGCCTCCCTAGATCCCTCTGGCATTTCCCTTGGTGTTTCTTTAGATCCAGCACTTCCCAAACTATTTCCCTACATCCCAGCTTTTCCTTAGATGTTTATCTACATTCTTCCGGCGTTTCCCCAGAGGCTTTAAGAAGGTGCATAAGGAACTGCCGGCATATCTCCTCAACTACGTGAAGGGAGGGTTAGCCCTTTGGCTCGAGGTGGCGTCAGAGGTCCTCTGCCACCAGCAGTTGCGCTTGCTCCCGGGGCGGCTCCAGGCGAGGGCCACTCTCGGGTCCGTTTTCTGCTGCGGCCCTTCCACAACTGGAAGCCCAGGGCCGTCAAAGCGAGCAGCGTCGTTGCCGACAGCACCCCCAGCGCCACTGCACAAACCGCACTGACCAATTGTACCTACACTCGCAGGGAAGCCCTGCCACTTAAGAGCATACATTCACAATGCTGCTAGCACTGGTATGCAGCTCAACAGAAATGCTTTTAAAGTTGGCAACAAAGTCTGGGGGACTGACTATGAGAAAAAGCAAGCCATTGCAAGCAGAGGAGTGAAGTTCGGGTGCACGGAAATCGGCATGGAGACAATCAAAACTGTTACGGGACTTTTTAAATACAGCAGCATTTGTTTTTACCCAGGGGAGTCGGTGCACGATGCCGATTCTCGTTCCCCATTATACGCACAAACATTATTTTTTGAAAATAAATCATGCGAAAGCAAGCTGCTGCCAGAGCTCTACAGTGCACCAATCAAAAGTATTTAAGCTGCTAGAGTTAGCTATAATTTTAGTAACTAAATACAGTTAATATTTGTGATATTAATATTAGGGCTGTACAAATATCACATTTTTATTGTGAATCTATTATGATTATTAAATTCTGACTGTGAATCAAATTAGAATTTGAATAATTGAATTGAGCATAAATACTTTAAAAGGGTACGGAAACAAAAATTGAAATATTAAAATTTCGTTCTGAAATGGGTCAAGCATGACGGATAATAACCGTAAATAATAATCGCACGTTTGTATTTTGAATGACTGGCTATATTTTTCGCTCCAAACGGTGCACTTGAGCAAACGCTCGAAGAGAAGCGAACGGAGAGCGCGATGCGTCATGGGATATCCGGCGCAAAACAAAACAGAAAGTAACGTAGCAAGGCTGGCGTGGTTTTGAGCTTTGCCGTTGGTGGCGTTGTCAGCATTGTGGTGGTGTCAATAGCGTCAACGCGTTACAACCGAGCCGCTCAAGTACCCGTAGGGTGGCGAGCTGTGGCTGGCCCAAGGAGCACGCAGCTTCCACAACACTGTCAGCTTAGGGCTAAACAGGGGTGGGGAATGCGCGATTTGTGAGTTGAGGAGGAAAGCTAAGAAAAATGTTGAAATTCCAAAGAGCGGCGCTGTTCAGATGGAACTTGCTACGTCACGACTACATAGCAAGTTCCCCAACGTTGCTAGATTACCTCCCAAATAGGCTCCACATGCATCAACCAGGTGCACATTGAAAGAGTGTTTAATTAGCTTTAAAATCAGTTTGCTTGTGCCTTTCAACTAAAGACTGGTATTTTTGAGGTTATGCTGCAACATGCAACACATTAAAACTAAAAATGAGCGCTGGAATTTCGTTTCCGTACCCCTTTAAGAAATCACAGCTGGAATGTTTTCTAAAAAGCATACCTATGGAAACAAAAAGTTATTTTATGATAAGCATTTAATAACTGTATTATGAGAAAAAGACCCTGAGGAGCTGGATAAACATGCAACATGGCAAGCAAAGCAATGACTACCTTATTTATTTGAAATAATTGAAATCTTCTATCTTATAGGCCCATATTTTGTGCTTATTCGAAAATAGCTTGAGGTTTTCTTTTCTGGCACTGTAGTTTATAAATCAGGTGTTGAGTACAATAAAAACTAAGGAAGACTGCCCTACAATTGTCAGCGAAATTTCCAAGGCCATCAGGTCAGCCGTTTCTCCTAACATACGAGTGCACAACAGTGAAGCTTGACATGCATGCTGGGCAAACTGGTGAAGCCTGATGCCAAAGCACTAGTGCAAAGCGGCAAAGCTTAATGCAAGAAACTGGAGAATTCTGAAGACATTATTAATAAATTTCAAATATTCATAGAGCCTGAAGACTAGTAGTAAAAGTGTGCGGCAAATTGAATCGAATAACGAACATTACTCACAAATTGTTCGAAGTTTTGAATATTTGCACACATCTAATTATGATTATATACATAGCTGCGTTTCTTCCTGCAAGCATCCATGCAAGGGCACTTGTGTTCTTTATTGCGAAGTTAGCAATGATGATGACAAAACATTTTACAATCTGATTTATATCCAGTGCTTGTCCCGTCTTCACCTTCCTTGTCTTTGCTATTTGTGCGCATTTCCAGATGTAAGCCAGTAGAACATGACTGATACGTTTTTGGTTAATAAATTTTCCTGGCTCTTACATTAACAAACTTAGGTCTCGGTGAACACCGCAGGGGTTCACCGGGACCTAAGTTTGTTAACCTAATTTGTTACATTTTAATAACACATTTTCTAAGCTGTTATGCTAATAAACAGGTGTGACCTTTGTTGTGTTTGCCCTCTGAGACGACATGTTCGGCTGACCGGCCGCTGCTACCCTCCTTTTGCTAAACTTTTCCACTTTTTTAAACACTTTGCCTCTCTGACCTTGGACTTTGCTTGAAAGAGTTTCAGGCTTTTGCAATGGCCCAAGCATCATTCTAGCTTTTTCTCTGGCATGCATGCAAGCACACTTCCGCTGTGCTTAGTTCCCCCAGCTCCACTAGTCTGATTTCACGTGAAGTTTGTAACTGTGCTCAGCTCAAGGCACGCCCAAATCAAGCTTTCCAGATTCACGCCGGTGCATGCGTCTAGCTTCACTACTCTGAAGCAGTGAGCTAGGAGCAGCGGCTGATGCAGAGGAGCAGCTGGGTTAGGTTGGATGGGCTGGGAAATTGTTTTTCTCTCTTCTTCAACATTCTTTTGTCGCAACAATACTAGATCGACCGCTAATTTTTTTAGAACAGTTCCGGAAAAAAAATGCCAGCCTATGTTTGAATAAATGTGGTAGTTCTCCAAAGATGTGAAATTGCTGTGGGAGATTTGCTTCTCTAACCACTATCAATTTGCGGTGAGAAGCTCACTAGGGGCACTTCTGTTTTCCTCACTATGGGTAGTGCACGTGATACCCACGCAGTTATTTTTTAATTTTCCTAGTGCACAGAAGCTTGGCATTGCATCGTGCTTGCACTAGCAGCAGAGGAAGCTGAAGTGTCCTCACTCTAAGCTGTGAAAAATTCCACCAGGTGGCGATACCCAAACTTCTCGCTGCAAATAGCTAAGTTTTCCCAAACCATGCTTTTTTTTTTCGGGGTCCTTCGAAAAATGTATTTATGAGGTTTTACTGTCTGTGCGAAAGAAAATGCTCTCCAAGGTTCTCAAGCACCATACTTGAGCCAACGCACTGCCTGAAGTGAGGGCCACTCACCCAAGAACACAACCGGGACAGCCTGCCGGTCTTGCGGGGTCCCAGCGAGGCGCAGCATAGACACAACGTGGTCCAAGGAGCCGTTGGAGGGCAGCACGGGCAGGCGCAACAGCACGCACATGAGGGGGAACAGGTCCACGTTGGGGAAGGGGCCCCACCACCAGGCCACGAACCAGGTCCGGCCCACGCCCCACAAACAGCGGGTGCATAGAGTCCAGGCTGTTGTTGTAGCCGTGGGCTCCATCTGCACCTCACAGTTCACCTAATGAATCTAGAGGAAAAGGTTTGCCTACTTCCCATGCATCTCGGCTACCTTGAAATGGCGGGGCATAGAGGCAAACATCAGCGGGCCCAGATTGGCGAGGCGTTCATAAACTGGAAGAAGCAGGAAGATATCACTTTCAAAGTCGGTACCTATAGTAAGTTACAGGTTAAGAAGGTAGCGGCAAATGCCCCTCAAAGGGAATCATATATCCCTCCGCCACCTCCGCATCCAATAGCGTCCCATCGTTTCCGTGACGTTGCGGCCAATGCGCGAGGAGGGTCTTGCCTTTCTGTACATATTTGCTTTATCTTTCGACTCTGACTTAGCATTGTGGAAGCCACGAGAGGGAGATTAGAGTCTTCCCCTCCGATAGAAACAAAGACGACTTTCGGGGATTAGCTTCCCCTTCGATGGATACAAAGGCTGCTTTCAGGGGCTCGCTTCCCCTCCGATGAATACAAAGGTCGCTTTCTTAAAAAGTGGGAGTCGAAGACAAGTTGGCACCACTCTGTGGCCATTATCTATCCATTGAAGCGGAACAAGGAGCGTTTCCAGTGAACTCTTCTTTCGACTGCGGAGGGATTTGAAACCGGCGCATCACGCTTGTGGGAGGAGCATCTCCTACCTTCCTAACCTGTAACCGACTATAGTCAATTTTAGCTTCATTTTTAAAAAACAACACTGGTGTCAGGCGTTAGTTAAAGGATAACTAAATTCACAAGCAAGTGGACAACTGCAGAGCATTGCGGCAAAGTAAATGCATCTAACATATTGTCTGGTTCCTTTTTTCGTTTTTCTACTGATATCTGCCTGACTCCATTTATCAGAAGCACCAATGTTATCACTTAAGATTTGCATTGCTCCACACCCGTTGTTACCTCCTGGTATGCACAGAGCGGGGTAGACGGGTGTGAACACTGTTCTGCGAGGCCCTTCGAAGCACTTATCTGAAGGTTGTTAGCAAGACAAGTTACATTACAAGAAAGCAATCCAAGGTGCAGGAATTGCTTGAGTCCCAAAATTACTTTCCGAGCACTCAGACGGGCAAGCTACAATCAAACGTGGCAGCTTGTTCACTGGCTGTTGATGCCTAATGGTGATACAGTCGACTCTCATTGCAGATAATTCAAACTAGCATGCAGGTCCCATCCTATGCATCTCTATGGGAGGAAGCTCCCGGTAATTCAAACTTTGCTTCATTCATACAAATTTTTGGTCCCCCTCGAGTTTGAATTAACGAAATCCAACTGTAACTGCACTCTTTGGAGATAGAACAGAATCGGAGTCTCTCTTTTATAGGAATTAAAGGACCTTCGAGGTTTGCGGCAAACAGTGCTAAAAACATAACATTCAGTGCCATTAGTTTAACTTTATAGTCTCAAACTTGCATGGGGAAAAGAAAGGCAGAGCAGCCAAACCATGAAGCAAGTAGTGCCAGTGTAAAACCTGCAAAATATGCTTTAAGATGTTTTAAAAAGTGGGCTGTCAGTTACTTGGTTTCAGCCTCCACTATATAGGGCTGGTAATTTCAATATTTAACTAAAATCTGTTAATCAACTTTTGAATTAATGGATTTACGAGTTGTGTTGCAAACTGAAGCTGTACCATTAATTCATCGATCTCTAATAATGACTGGAACTGCAGTCATTATTTTAAAGTGAGCAAAAGCACCAGATTTCGAGATAGTACTCATCAATCAAGTTTATGCAGTTTTTACCGCCCAATTTTAAAAATAGGCACGGATAAAGCACTGGAAGTGCTGAGCAACAATAATGCCTAGAAAGTGCTAACGTTGCAGTTTCAGGCACCTCGTCATTATCTCGTCAACGCATCCTTGGTGGAATGTGCCAAAGGAAGTTGCCAAGATAGTGATGAGATACCCGAGACTAGTATGTTCCAGTCTATGCATCATTCTAGACAGGGTTTGCAGCACTTCTACATCAACTTTCGGAATGGGAGACAATAACGCAAAATCTGACTTATGAGAGGTCTCAGAAGCCCACCACTGTATCATAAAATGTTTATCAAAGAATAGCGAGCATCTGCCCAGTCCACATAAAGCGCCCATTCCACACAATTTGTAACATCTGAGGAAATATGCGCACTACATTTATATGTAAAATTGGTGACCGGACAAGTGCCCATCCTCATTTTCCCGCGATTATTTCTAAATTTTGAAAGGGCGCTTGCTTGGTATTTTTGTGGTAGATTGGTGTAGCCTTTAAGGGGGACACCACCTTGAAATTGCAATTTTTGAGAAAAAACAACTTTTACTATATTTGTGTATTGTGGTTCCACAACTAATAGTGTATACTCCTGCAAATTTTGATTGCAATAGCTGAAGTATTTACGGAGAAATAAAACATTTTCGGTCAGCCAACGATGAAAAATCACGTGTTTTTGAAATGTGAAACTTCTGTTTTTATTTTCAAACTGCTGTAGCTTTGCACCGGTATGCCCTAGAATAATAATCATACTCTTGTTGGAAAGAAAATTTCTTCACAGTTTCAGTACATTAAATATCTTTGCTCGAGAGTAAACTCTATTTGGGCAAGAACACTATAGAAGTCCAGCTTTCACGTAGAAGAGGCTACGCATATGGCCAAGAATCGAAAAGTTCTCCCTGATTGAACACAAAACTGACTAAAACCAGCATTCATTTATAGAAGGTCACGTGGGTTTGTCTGCTTTGTATTTCGATGATGCTTACCCTGCCCATACCTGATGATGTTGGTTTGTGTATTGCCAGTATACCCAATTCCTCACTCATTTCACAATCAATGTCCAGATGCTGACAACAAAATGACATTCAAAGAAAGCGTTTGAAGCTCGGACTCACTCAGCAAAGCCATGCTGGAGATTGGGTGTAAGCGGAAGGCACTATCTACGCTCTTGGTGCATTTTAGTTGCCACCACCACCAGTAAAAGCAAATGTAGTGGTGTGGAAACTTTAGACAGGTTTTTCTCAGTTTCACTTTTTTGCAACAATTTTCGTTTTAGGAAATCTATCATTTCAATGAATCGCTGAATGCATTCTTTGCTGTGGATGTTTCTGAACTGAAATTTAATGAGGGAGGGGGCTAGACATTTATTTTTCTATTTAAATAAAGTTCTTTATGCCAAAAGGTAGAGTTTTGATGAGGAGAAAATGCCCCATTATGTGGAATGTTTTTCAAATTGACATTTTGCATAGAAAAAACACGAATTTTAAGGTAAAAA
>JAZHYW010035301.1:0-12374 GCA_037355805.1 Ixodes ricinus
GCACGGCCGGACTGGAAGCGCGCGCTCTCTTTTTCTTCTTACGGCCTTTGCAATCGCCCGGGAGTCAATGGCATTTTTTCCCCGTATGTAGTTCACTTGCTTCAGGCCAGGGGCGCAACCACCTCACCCTATTTCACCCTACTCGGAGAGTCCCTTCGAGCTGCTTTGCGCTGGTGTTCGAGCTTCGTAAATTGTTGTTTTGGCAACGGTTTATTGAAGTCATTATTGAGTTTGGGTGCGTCGCCTGTGTTATGCTGTTGACTACGGGTAACAGAGGTGATCCTCTGTTCGTCTTATTGCAAGGCCAGGATAAAAGCGGACTTCATTATCAAAGTCCTATGTTCCTCGCACTTCTAAACAACATTGTTGCTTTTTTTTTTTTTAACGGCGGTTAAGCACCTTTTGCGTACAAATGTGCACGAAGTTCTGAAACTACTCATTGCACCCTATCTTGAAGACGCGCCAATCCTAAGGTGCCCAGAGGGCATTGACAACAGTCACTCGAAGCGCTTGGCTGGTTTAACTTGCAACAAGTTCCTCAGAATACTTCTGATTAACCATGCAAAAACGGTCATGGATAGAAACGAAAGATCAGCTGGATATGTGCACAAGCCCTCGAGGAAGCACTTTAGGCTGTAATATGCAATGTGCGAAAATTGTACAGACTACTACAACCTCGTCTAGAGCAGCTGACCGACTTCATGTGCGGCCTATTAAATGATGATGCAGACCACGGCAATAGATAGATTGGGCCTACTTACATTTCATGAGAGTGTACGAATTATTTATAATTTAAAGTTCCTCCACGTAGAAGGGGTCCGTCTCCTCCTGTTCTTAAGTTCCAACAGAAGTCCTGGAGGTAAAGACGAGTATAGTTTTTCCGCAATTGTATTCGCTGTCTCTACTTACTACTTTTTACTCCCGAATTTCTCGGAGATGCACGTCAAATATTCACCAGTTTTGGGCTCATCAGAAGCGCATTAGATAGTGGCTGGGGTCTGAACGTAAGGATCAGGTGTCAAAGGCTATAAAAATCTTGGCCGCAAGTTGCGACAGCGCTGAGATACACCGTCAGACGCGCTCTGTGCAAACAGCAAAGGGTAGCCCAGGGGTGAGGTGACAGCGCCCCCAGCGAATTGCGGCGGAAGGTGGCGATTGCCTCATTTGCAAAGGCCGTAAGAAGAGAAAGAGAGCGCGCGCTTCCAGTCCGGCCGTGATTCAGGGCACCAATGGATGTCTTCACCCTGAGACAAACAGACATGTAGGCACCCTAAGAGAGCCTGTATTACAGATAATTTCCATGTGCAAGATCGGGGTTACGTGGTTTAGGGGCCGCGTTTGCAATAGGAACTACATGTGACGAACGCATTTGTCGTCCGAGAGCGTCTCTGCCTTTCCGCCTGTTTTCCTCCGAGCAACAACAAGGTAAAGCACTTGCGAGCAATCTCCGATGGAGGCGTCCACCATTACACTGCAAACGCTCCCCGTGGTTTGAGTTGGACCCTCTCTACAATCTATAGGCTCTCTGCGAATAATGGCGACAAAGGCACGAGCGGGCACCTCTGTGCCGCACGAGCGCTCATGCAGCCGTGGCCCGACCAAATGCAATGAGCTCGTGCTTGTAGCCTATGAAGTTGCCTCCTCTCCCAATAGAGCATTCTGGAAGGTCGCCATAATCCCGCGCTGAGCAGCCGAAAACCCAGCGATAGCCGGCAGTGAATACTCTGCTACGCTGTAACCCCGCTGCTGAGTGTGTGACGACTGCAATCTTCTATATCGCCTCCGAAGGCGTGCATTTGCTCCTCAAATTACCGCTCTCGGCAGGAAATCGGTAGAATTCCGGCGTGGATTAGTGTACAATCACTGATGCGGTGGTGCACGTCAAAGACCCCGGCCTAACGTGCTGCGCCGGTTAAACGTCTCATCTACGGGGATATCAGACGCTCCTTGAGGCAGACTGACGCCCCGCTGTCTAAGCATCCATGCCACACATTTTGCAATTTGTGCTCAGCCTACGCCACAATCAAAGCCGCTGAATAAGCTACTCCAAGACTACTGGCATACAGATCGCCAGTTTTATTCTGTGTGCCGTTACCTTGGTGATCACGAATCCAAAATGCGACTTCACAGTTATACGGTGTCGGGAGACTCAGGTGGCATCGCTTTGCTCTATCGCGGACTGTTGCATCATATCTGGAGGACGGAAAACCGTTTCTCGCGATTTCAAGTGAAGCTCCGGACAACTGGCGACAGTGAGTATAAGCACCAAGATGACTGAATTGCAGTTACTTGAAGAGCAGCCTGAGCGAATGGCGTCGGGCGAATACCGCTTAGAGCTGATCGGAGCGGTTCGTAGTCTTTAACTTACTCGAGAGTCGTAAAATATATTTTTCAATCTTGCGAGACCTTCTGCAAGGCAATATGAGGTGATCTTACTTACGGCCGTATATGATCTCAATGCACAGCAGTTCTTTTGGTGCCGTAAAGAGGCACCGAACTTCTAAGAGTGCTGACTTGTGACACAGCGAAGAGCACGCGAGCGCGTGGGCTTGTTGGTCGAGTGTTCCAACGAAACTGGAGCGCTCCTCGAAGTAATCCACGTGAGACCACGTAGGATCGTAGTTCTCAAGTCTTGATTAGCGCCCCCTGGCTGGATATAATCAGGTTTATTATGCCTTTTCATTACCTCGTGTTATCGTGCTAACATGCGTCGATAAGCTTAGCTAGCACAGCAACATTGTTCGAAGCAACTTAAACCTTGCCTTGACGCTAAAGAAATTTTTTTTTCGTACACGTGAGTGGACAAGTTTTTGGGGGAACGCTACAACATTTGCGTTATCGCGTCCGTGGATATATTCAGTCCGTCGTGTGTTCATCTGCACGCGCATAGAAGATATATAATATCTCGGCCATTTTTAGCGCGCGATTGTTTCCTTTATGCATATAACCGACGTTACTAGATTACCTCAGTTACGTAACTGCCCATAGGCCTTTTGCGTTGCCCAGGGGCCGCTACGAAAAAGGATTTGTTAGGACTTCTTTTGGGTAGTATAAAATTGAGCGTCTCAAATTGTCACACATGTAGAAGCGTGCCTGCTCTGGTGCGGAGCGCGAGATCACGAGGAAAATACAAAGGAAAAACACAAATTCGAACGCCGTCGAAGCAGAGGTCACAGCTAGAGTCACTGAATGTTCCCACGGAAGTAAATTTCGCAGAATCCAGTTGTGATTGGCTGGTTTAACCTGTGGCGGGAGTTATCAGTCGGCCATTTTGGAGAAAAGTCTAAAACAACAAAAAACGCATTTAAAACGTTTCCGCGTTACCACGGCTACGGACGAGTGGGAGCTCAGGGTCGCTAAACTCGTCAGACACAACTTTCTTTGTGTTATGACATAGCGGGGGAGGAGCTGAAAGATTGCTGCGAAGTTTTCTTTTCTCACAAACCCGCAGATCCGTATATCTTCGTGACGTTTTTCAATGTAAGGGCGAAATATCCCTACTACTCCCTAGGCGCCGAGCTAGAGCAGCACGAGAAAGCACGCGGAGACGAACGTGGTTCGTACACGTATAATGTCACGATGAAGATTATCAGCTGCGACCTTGATGGTCTCTAAAAAGCACAGCGGAGGCTTGGGTAATTGCATTCTAAAATCGACACCGTCAAAGTTGATAGTCTGACATCGTCCTTATCTCCGCCGATAAAGCAGAATTTACTAAAAAAACGTCCCTGTCGTCCCTTTTATTTATCTCGGCCTTTTGAATTTGATCAGAGTGTAGCCCGACGTGGCTAGGTAACAACCAGCCGAGTAGCATTGTCCACCTTTGGACGGATTTGGCTTCCGGGCAGTTGTCCCCCATCAGCGGGAGATAAAATAATTTTATGATAGACTTTCAAAGATTAGCCAAACTGGGATTAATTCTGCATTCATCAACTGAAATAAGAGTAATGTCAGTTTGTCAATATTGACGGTGATGTTTCGAGAACGCGAGAACACCAAGCTTTCTTCGTACACAACCAAACTTTTCACCGTCGACTCGAACACGCACCATCAAATTTGTCGTTCACAACTGATAATCCTGACCCCGACGTCAAAGTTATGAACTATAAAAGGACGTCACTGAACGCGCCTGCACACAACGAGCCCTGGCACGAGCCTCTTGATTGAAAGTCTGCTATGGCCTTTCGAAAATTGCACGCTGTGCTGTTCCTCGTCATCGCTCAGTTGGAACGCCTCTAAGCAGGGTCGTCGAAACAGAAGAACGGGGAGGGGGCGATTCACCCCCCCCCCACCAAGTGGCGTCGAAAAAGGGAGCGCAAAGGGCATAAGGGTGTAAAGAGGGGGGGGGGGGGGGAAGGAGAGGGGATATCGCCCAAGCCCCGGACTATAGCATTTCAGAGAGTTATAATTAAAAAAAAATGACAGACGTTTGCAGTTCTCTGTAATGTCGAATTAAAGCGCATCTCTTGAGGAGGAGGAGGGGAAGGTACGGAAGGGAGGGTATGCCCCTCCACCCCCCCCCCTCTTCCTATCCTGCTTGCCTCTCATTTAGCGGGAAAACCTAATTGATGTTAAAATTACGTGACGTCAATTTCCCCGCTAAATTTAGTGAAAAAACGTCCCATAACGCAACGCGCGCAGCGGTTACGCCGACGGCGACGCTCGCTCACAGCTTCCGAAACGGGCGCATAAGAAGTTGCGCCCTAAGAATTCGGGGGAAGGGATATCCCCCTTCTTCACTACTATCACCCCATCCTCTCTCTCTCTCTCTCTCCCGAACAATTTCTATGGCCCATCCTTACCCCTATTTGAGTGTGTGTTTGTGTTGGTTATACCTTTTTTTCCCGTTCCACGGCTTTTCCTCGCCATTCCCCCTCGCCCCCTCATCTCTCAGACATTACCGACGTCTCTATACATAACGCTTGTGGGTGACCCCGGTGGCGTTGTTAACAGTGGCGGAAGATGAGCTCTAAGACCGCATACACCGCGCACGGCTCCACAATATCACAAAGTTTAATCTTCGCCTCGATTCCGAAGCGAAGATTTTGGCCTCAAATAACTCCTTCCCAAAGTTATGAAACGTCACTTTGTCGTCACCAATAACTTCCACAAACGACAATCTTGCGACGACAAAGTTCAGAGTATTTACAGCCCGCCTAGGTACAATCTACGTTTCATTGATTCTATCGCGGCGTAGGGATGTAGGGACACGCAGGCGCGACGTCATCAGTGCAGCCCGTTCAATCGGCTGGCCCCACGGTGTTGCTCGCGCGCGCTCCGATGAAGCTCGCTACAACTTTGTGCCTAACATTCTCGCTGGAATTCGAGCACCGAGAGAGCTTGGATGATTGACATCTCGTCCCGCGTGACGCCAACGTCGCGAGTGTCCAATCAGCACGCTCTGCGAACTTCGTGCCCAACTTTGTGTTTGACGAGTTTAGCGACCCTGGGCATCGCTGGACCAAGTTAGGACCGAAACACAAAAATGCAATAATTTTCTCTAGATTTTTTTTTATGTACGATTGGGAGCTTTGGGCATCGCTGAGTTAGGACTCAAGTTAGGACCGAACGAAAAATGCCTTAATTTTCTATATATTTATATATTTGGGCCTAGATGGCCGTTGTTTATTTGCTCTGATGACTCAGGACATTTCATCATGGAAAATATTTTACTTTTTCTTAAAGGGTAACTCCAAAGGAAAAAAAGTGTTTTTTAAACAGCCTAATTGGAACAAGCATGTCACAAAACAAATGTTCCACGAAAAAAATATTTTTTTTAGCAATATTTACGTCACAGGACGTAATTTAGTCGGAGTCAGAACCTCTCCACGTTTGAAATTCCCGCTCTTTCGACCCCCGCGGAGGAACTACGCCCCGCCCCTCACTCTTGGATTTGCTCTTTTTTGTTGACTTGGCTGCTGAGCTGAGCGTCTTGACTTCCGGTGAGATCTGGCAACCAACAACGCACGTTAAACATGGCGCCGGTATTGTTTTGGTTTGATGGTACACGAGAATAGAGCTGCAACGAGAAGCTGCGCGGTTTGCGAGCACATAGCGAAGACGAGACCGGAGAAGTGCCCCTGTGATGTTCCCGGAAGACGGAAAGTATCATTCGTAATCGTCGTGTGTGCTTGGAGAGCGAAGGGAGTCACAGGGTCCGTGAGTGCGCAACCACAAGCCAACGTTCACGACAGCGCTGCGTTGACTTCGGCGATCTCGTTCTGTTTGGTGCAACACGGCGATGCGACAAAGAACTGAAACGTTCGTGGTGTGTGTGGTGCGGTGCTTGGAAGTAGACACCCACAGAGCGCAGATTGGTTGTTGTGGGGTTCAGTCCCGTCGTCGTCAGCTGATCCAGTCAAACTGGTGCGGGAGGACGCAGCGAGCGTTTTTAAAAGTAAATCTTCCTTCGTTCCGTTTTAAAATGTGGAAGATTCCTGACGCATACCGTGAGTAAAAAGCTGCGGGCGTTTTCAACAAAATTACGTCGTTTTATTTGAACAATGAACTCCGAATTGTTGTCCTAAATCTGCCGTTTTTATGCTTCGTGTTGTTGGACTGCGTTTGCACAGCGACGTGTTGCGCTCATAGTGCGGTGTGAATAAATTTGGCCAAGATTTCGTACCTGCCCACACATGCATGGACTGAGACCATTTTTTACGTAGTGAACATAGTGCTTTTTTATTTTGTGTGTCTAGTCGCGGACGTTAGGTGCACCCGGTGCGAATCTCGACGGCCTTTGGAGCGATATGACGAGAACGTAACTGGACACGTTTGTCGCTACGCGAACGCCCGATTGCCTCCAGCCAAATGGCATTCCTTTCGGGGCGACATGGCTGCTGGAAGGCTCGCTGTCGGGATCACTCACCTGACATCTCCGAAAAGTCGGCATTTGCACGCGCCAGCAAGCAAAAAGAAAAAAAGCACGCTAAGCAAACAAAAGGAAAACGAAAGAACCGCGCTCTGAAAGCCAAAACCCCGCGTCGCTTCCTATCACTAATACCTGCGACAGCTGCTAAACACACACTACATCACTTCAAGAAGTCTCAATCAAGCACCTTGGTCAGCACGAAACACTGATCACTTCGGCGAAACGATTAGTCGAGGCAGGCGAGACGGGCGGGAGCAGAGACTTCGGCGGCCATGAAAGAATGGCGAAGCTTTTGTTTGTTTTGGTATGAATCGAAACGGAAGTGCCCGTCTTGTAAACCTTTTGTAAAGAATAATAACTCTCATCACATGGGTTATTCTTTAATCGTAAAAATATGCCACTCAAAAGGAAATTGCAACATATAACAAAGGTTTAACAACCAAGATCTAAGCTGTCAATCAAACTCTTAGCCAATGAGAACCTATTGCGATTGACGTCACATAATCACAACTTCGTGGCGCGCGATTTAAAACGGACGAAATTGCCGCAAACTAAAATCAGTCTCACACAATAAATATTGCTGTAAAAAATTTTTTCTCGCGGAAAAATTGTTTTTTGACAAGCTTGTCCCAATTAGGCCGTTTAAAAAAAAACTTTTTTTTCTCTTTGCAGTTACCCTTTAAAGGGTAACTGCAAAGAAAAAAAAGTGTTTTTTTAAACAGCCTAATTGGAACA
Source organism: Ixodes ricinus (assembly GCA_037355805.1). NCBI lineage: Eukaryota > Metazoa > Arthropoda > Arachnida > Ixodida > Ixodidae > Ixodes > Ixodes ricinus. Next base: position 7,607 of record JAZHYW010035301.1, read on the forward strand.
AGCATGTCACAAAACAAATGTTCCACGAAAAATAATTTTTTTAAGCAGCATTTACGTTACAGGACGTAATTTAGTCGGAGTCAAAACCTCTCCACATTTGAAATTCACGCCCTTTTCGACCCCCGCGGAGGAACTACGCCCCGCCCCTCACTCTTGGATTTGCTCTTTGTTGACTTGGCTGCTGAGCTGAGCGTCTTGACTTCCGGTGAGATCTGGCAACCAACAACGCACGTTAAACATGGCGCCGGTATTAATCATAATCATAATCATCTTTTATTTGCTCAGAGAGCCGCGGCACCGCAGAAAGGCAAATAGGCCTGCGGTGCCGCGTCTAGTGATGGTGATTATGAGATGATGTAATATACAAGATGAAAGTGATGGTGATAATGATATGTGTCAGGGCCTAGCAGCATTCTTCGCGGTGATGGTCTTCGCGATGCTGCCATGGGCTGCTTACTTCTGGCAGGCCGGACTCGAGAGCCCGGAGAGGGCCTCTCGCTTGTCGGACTCTGCATACGAGCCGGTCAAATTACCGGTGACGCAGGGAGTCCAGCACCCACCCCGCGGGGAGAGGGGTTCCAGCGGTTGGCGCTAGAGCCACTCGATATGGCAGCGTAGCTGCCAGAGTAGCGACACGCTTTTCCCTGTGCCGCCTCTCACCGTGATTGGCCACACGCGGTACCATAGCAACGAGCTGAGCTGGCTCGGTTCCCTTAGCAACCGAGTGACTGCTCGCCACGTGACCTCGCAAGAGCCGTGATGTCATCGGTAAGATGGCAGCGCCCAGAGCTGGTGGATACGAGTTTGCTCGGTGCGCGGTAGTCGTAATGTGCCGCTGCTTGCCGACGATTTCGGACTTCTTCGTGCTCTCTGACACAGGTATAACGTGAAGATCTGAAAGAAGAAGACTTTATACCTTTTCTGTGCAAGATCGCTCTAGATATTAGCACCTGTGCGACAGCATCAGTCATATCACCGTAGCGATGCTCGGATTTCCGGATGTGTTCAAGGATCGATAAGACTTCTTGCATGCAATTTTCGCATACTCAGCCTTGTTTGAACGTTGGAATGTCTGAGAATCGATGCGAATTGTATGCGTCGCATGTTGGACCTTGGGGAAGTTGTTTCTGCCCCAGGTAACCGCGCAATCACAGAAACTTTTAGCGAGGAAGCTCCTGCGATCTTTACGTTTTGTGCTAATCAACGATTTTATCATATACTTTTAGGATAACATTTTCGCATTTTCTAGCTTCTTTTGAATGTTGGAGTTTTTGAGAATCAAAACGAAAGGTATACGTCGTGTGTAGGGCCCAGAGGAAGTTGTTTCAGCCCTGGGTCACCGAATAATCACAGCAACTTTAAGCGAGGAAGCGCCTGCGATCTTTAATCTTTTGTACTAATCGACGATTTTACGAATTGACAGTTCTGAAGACTTTGATAAACGTGATTTCGTTGCAATAGCTTGCACTTCATCGCAGTGTTTTTTGTTGTTTTTTTCAAGTGACAAGCTGGCGTTTGCTCAAACGACGTATATGAAATTACCTTCTCTATGACAATGCATCAACACATACTATCAAACTTATATGCTCAGAGGTGTGTTCGTCTTTGTAATTAACAAGTTCCAGACAATTATTTTTTACGAGTGTAATATTTATTTTTTGTAGCTGGGCCCGTTTTGTGCATGTTAGTGTCCGTGTGCTATGATGTTATCGTCATGTGTGTATGGTTCTAAATATCCTCTTTGCAATGCCTACAAAAGCCAAAATGGCGTCAGCCGACCCCAGCTCACGCATTTGACTCGAAAACTGCGTCACTCGGACGTATGCGCTCGTGAACAATCAATTCGTCGACGAATATTTAAATTCGCGTTCATGGCCAAGGGGTGCACATGAGTGCAATTGCGAATGCCAAGTTCTATGGTGTGCCTAAGAAGCACGGTGGAAGATTGGGGTCATCGCACCGGTGCCCTAGCATGTCACGACCGCGTGATTCCACTGTTCTCTTTTGAGCTGAGGATTAAAGCTGAGGAGAAAGAAGTTAAAAAATCATTTCATGGCCCCTTTAACACGGGTATGCGTGCTACACCAGATTAAAATATTCACTTTTTGCAAGCCGGTAAACTTCCGGACGACCACTTGGCCTGTCGGCAAGAACACCTCATATCCGGCGTTTGTCTCTTTTGATGGCGTTAACAATCCTCTGGAGACCACCATGCTGTCCTTCTTGGTTTAACCCCGTCGACTGTTCATCGCCCAAACGAGGGTGAGACCGTCGTCAACGTCGCTCCTCGCCAGTCGGAGAGATAACCTCATCTTGAATAGATGATTGGGTCTGGAAGAAGTATGATGCTAAGCATACATTCTCTTACTATGGGGCAGTCGAGCAGCAGTCATGTCCCAAGGCAATCGTCCTGTCGTGGCCGGCGTAATCGGATGTTGTTCCATAGGAGCGACGGCGGCGTGGAAAACCACTCGCCTTGTCCGCGCAACTATACGATACTTAGCAGCTCTCGTCGCCCGACACTCCCCGGGCTGCAAATCGTCTCACTTCACAGAAGAAACAGGCACCGCTGCTCCAGAGGCTCGTGCCGTACCGCCATGCAAAGCGTCTTTTAGGTCTTTTACCACCTTTCAATGAACGAATGGAGATATCAGATAGATAAAGGTTGCCACCCGGCGTCGCTAGCAGTACGGTTGCCATGGCAACCTCCCAGGCCCAAAATGGAGATTCCTATAGGCGCTTCTGACGTCGTGCATCTAGATAATTTTGCGTCGTGTCGCTACTCTGGCAGCTTCGCTGCCATATAGAGTGGCTCTAGTTGGCGCCGGTGTGGCCGGGCGGCGGTATTTACGAAAGCGGGCCTTGGAGTCTCCCAGCTGCAGTCCAGCTTGTGACTGAGCAGCATGAGCACCCCATCGATTGAAGTCATGTTCTATGCCACTGGTCCGGCTGGCTCTCTGTAGATCGAAAAGACACGTTTTACGCCCAGCTGGCTTCTTCTTCTTTGTTTTGTTTTGGTTTGATGGTACACGAGAATAGAGCTGCAACGAGAAGCTGCGCGGTTTGCGAGCACACAGCGAAGACGAGACCGGAGAAGTGCCCCTGTGATGTTCCCGGAAGACGGAAAGTATCATTCGTAATCGTCGTGTGTGCTTGGAGAGCGAAGGGAGTCACAGGGTCCGTGAGTGCGCAACCACAAAGCCAACGTTCACGACAGCGCTGCGTTGACTTCGGCGATCTCGTTCTGTTAGGTGCAACACGGCGACGACGGCGATGCGACAAAGAACTGAAACGTTCGTGGTGTGTGTGGTGCGGTGCTTGGAAGTAGACACCCACAGAGCGCAGATCGGTTGTTGTGGGGTTCAGTCCCGTCGTCGTCAGCTGATCCAGTCAAACTGGTGCGGGAGGACGCAGCGAGCGTTTTTAAAAGTAAATCTTCCTTCGTTCCGTTTTAAAATGTGGAAGATTCCTGACGCATACCGTGAGTAAAAAGCTGCGGGCGTTTTCAACAAAATTACGTCGTTTTATTTGAACAATGAACTCCGAATCGTTGTCCTAAATCTGCCGTTTTTATGCTTCGTGTTGTTGGACTGCGTTTGCACAGCGACGTGTTGTGCTCATAGTGCGGTGTGAATAAATTTGGCCAAGATTTCGTACCTGCCCACACATGCATGAACTGAGACAATTTTTTTACGTAGTGAACATAGTGCTTTTTTATTTTGTGTGTCTAGTCGCGGACGTTAGGTGCACCCGGTGCGAATCTCGACGGCCTTTGGTGCGATATGACGAGACCGTAACTGGACACGTTTGTCGCTACGCGAACGCCCGATTGCCTCCAGCCAAATGGCATTCCTTTCGGGGCGACATGGCTGCTGGAAGGCTCGCTGTCGGGATCACTCACCTGACATCTCCGAAAAGTCGGCATTTGCACGCGCCAGCAAGCAAAACGAAAAAAAAAGCACGCTAAGCAAACAAAAAGAAAAACGAAAGAACCGCGCTCTGAAACCCAAAACCTCGCGTCGCTTCCTATCACTAATACCTGCGACAGCTGCTAACACACACTATATCACTTCAAGAAGTCTCACTCAAGCACCTTGGTCAGCACGAAACACTGACCACTTCGGCGAAACGATTAGTCGAGGCAGGCGAGACGGGCGGGAGCAGAGACTTCGGCGGCCATGAAAGAATGGCGAAGCTTTTGTTTGTTTTGGTATGAATCGAAACGGAAGTTCCCGTCTTCTAGACCTTTTGTAAAGAATAATAACTCTCATCACATGGGTTATTCTTTAATCGTAAAAATATGCCGCTCAAAAGGAAATTGCAACGATATAACAAAGGTTCAACAACCAAGATCTAAGCTGTCAATCAAACTCTTAGCCAATGACAGCCGATTGCGATTGACGTCACATAATCACAACTTCGTGGCGCGCGATTTAAAACGGACGAAATTGCCGCAAACTAAAATCAGTCTCACACAATAAATATTGCTGTAAAAAAAATTTTTTCCTCGGGAAAAAATTGTTTTTTTGCATGCCCTTCCCAATTAGGCTGTATAAAAAAAAACTTTTTTCCTTTGCAGTTACCCTTTAAAGGGCTCCATGAAACGAATTTTGGGTTGGGATGAATGATTTTAAATTGGGACTTTACTAATCGCATATCGTTTAGTTGGCCAAAAGAAAGAGGCTAGAGTAGTCAAAAGCCAGCTTTTTTGCAGAAATACGCAGTAATGTTAGAGACTACTAAATAGCAATGCACCGAACGAAGTGCC